>MDKI01051525.1:0-25891 GCA_005239505.1 Nicotiana paniculata | reverse complement strand
TCCTGATTTTCTTTAACAAAAAATCATCACCATGGCTAACACTCCACCTCCTACTCCATCCTCTTCAACCACACCTGACTACAGTATCATGCTTGAAGATACTGGTTCCACCCCATCTATATCAAATTCTTCCACGCCATCTCAATCGCATCCCACCACCCATAAAAACAACTTTGTTCCATCGCCTCCAATCACTCCCATTGTACAACCAAGCCCCAATTCAGAACCTAGGAGAAGGCGTGTGAAAATGCTCGCCAGAAAGACTGTGGCCTTTGGCTCTCTAGCTAAGAAATTGAACGCAAAGCTTCAAGCTAGCCAGGCCCAAGAATTTGAGAACTCCAATGACTCTTTCAAGTCCTCCACCGAGGGGGAAGAAACTGGTTCTTCTGACTCTGAACAGGTAACATCTAAAATTGAGTTTGAGCCAGTCACTTCTGAAAATAGGTTTGTTTTAATTGAGTTTGTAGTGGATGTGGAGATTCCTGACAGGAGAAGAAGAGGTGGTAAAAATAACTTTGAGAGTGAGGGAGAAGGAAGTACTGTGAGGGGAACAGGGGAAGGAGGCACTCCATTGGCAATTTGTGGGACTGTCCCAGTGGTTGTTGAAGAAGGTTCCAAGGATTTAGGGGGAAGTAATTCTAGAGAGGCTGCAGAGGGGCTGGAAAATCTTCAATGTGCAACCAATGAACCTGGTTCATCCATTGAAGAAACTTTGGCTGATCTTATGAGAAAATTAGGGGAGAGCTATAAACCCAAAAAGAAGAAGACACCCAAGACCAAGAAAGCTGCTCCTCCAGTGGAAAGCAAGAAGAGAAAAGCCACTCCCTCTGTTGATGCTTCCATTCTTAGAGGTCGCACTACAAGGAGTGCAATTAGGCAGAGCGAAGAGGAGTTGCAGAAAGCTTTAAGGGAGAGTAGGAGAAAGAAAGCTGAAAAGGGGAAGGCAAAAGTGTATGAGCCCGCAGAGGATGTTGATGTTGAGGAGATGAACCTGGTCCATCAAGAGGAACAAATGGCACAAGTTGAGATTGATACACCCAAACCAAAGAAGGCCAAGACTTCTTCCAAGAAGTCAGCATCTGTTTCTGCTACACCCTCGACTGTTGCTAGGAGGACTAGGTCCACAAAGAAATCAAAGAAGGCTCAGGTTGATGATGATGAGTGGAGTGGTGACGAAGCAGAGGAGTCTGGTGGAGAGACAGAAAAATTGATAAAATTTGGGAAGCGCATGATACTGAAGGGAAGGTTGCTGAATGATCTTGAAGAATCCGGCATGATTTACCTTGTGGACACTCTGGACGTATAGGGCTGGAAGGACATGGTCCTTCAACTAGAAGGCAAGCTGGCCAAGAGTGAGATTGTCGAGTTCATGGAAAATGTAGAAGTCAAGGATGGCAGGGTATCCAGTCATGTAAAGGGGGTTAAGATCTCCTTTGATGACAAGGAGCTGGGTGAGATTCTTGGGATTCCCGCTGAGGTATATGATGATTATACAAGGCAGAGGTGGACCAGCTTGGATGGCCTTCCTTCTGCACTACAAATCACCAGGAGGTTCAGTGATAATGCTGAAGAAATAGAACCAAGGGTTGTGTTCAAAAGCGAGATGACACCTCAACACAAAGTGGTTTTTGAGTTTGTCAATAAATGCATAATGACCAGGCAATAGAGGAGGCACATAGCTAACTATATGGATTTAACTCTCATGGAGTGCCTGGACAGTGGAAGGCAAATCAACTGGCCCTCTTTCATTATTCAGTTGCTGGACAGGGTGGTAAATGACTCCAAGGCTCATGATATCCCATATAGGTTCACCCTAACGACCGTGCTGGCTCACTTCAAAGTGCCCGTGAAGAAAGCAGAAATGGCCACTATCAAGGACCATTTTGGGAAGAACACGCTTCTGACATGCGACTATGATGTGAATGTTCCTGACGATGAACCTGGTTCATCAAGGAATACACCTGTGAATAGCAAGGTCAGGGCGCTTGTGCATGAAGGTGGGGTTAAGGATGTTGAAATCCTTCACTTGAAGACCCGTCTTACAGAGGTTGAGGCTGAGCGGGATGCTCTCAGATCTGAACTGGAACATGAAAAGGAGAAGAATGCGGGAATTCTTCAACAAATTCTCTCTCTTCTCCAAGCAAAGAACCCAACCTCCACCCCTTCCCAGCCTTAGTTGTCCAGTGCTGTCCTTCACCCCTCTATGACCCAGTTCGGGATTTTCTTTTGCTATCTTCTGCTCATGACTGTAATTGCTTTTATTTCTTTTTGTGTTTAGTGCCTGAACTATACTCTTATAAATGAACTGTGTTGTTTTTTCTCTTACCCATTTTGTCTCACTTTCCTTGATAGTTTATATTCTTGGTTTACTATTGATGATTAATTCATGTTTGCACTTTCAGTTGCCTCAGCGGCTATGAGTAATTGTTATAAATCTGGTAATTCTAACACTTTGCAACTTTTTTATGATGCCAAAAGGGGGAAGATGTGGATATTTTGAAAATTGTGATATTTATAACCTAATGAACCTGGTTCTTTATGATAAATGCTTAGTACTATAAAAAATGTCAATGTTGGATTAAAGTGATTACAGGCCTAAGCCCAGAATTTGTTATCATCAAAAAGGGGGAATTTGTTGGATCAAGAAGCTGAATGGTTTTGAAGATTGACAAATGAACTCAGAGTTGAACCAGGTCCATCACTGGAGACATAAACATGCAAAGTTAATGGCACGTGAGGTGATCACAAACAGGAGATAAGCACAATCAGTGATCTGAAGATATATCTCCTGATCGAAAAGGTTGCAAATTGATAGGGAGATGGACTCCTTATTCAGTAAGGATAGAATCAAGATAGAAGAGGATCTAGGGAGTTGAGATCAACTAGAACTCTTCCACCAAGGAAGAGTTGCATCCGAATTGGAAGAGCTGCATCTGAATTCTAGTATATCTTCTTTTCTACTGATCCTATATATTGTCAAGTGTTCTTATTGAACAGGGGCGCACAAACATAGAAGCAAAACAAGAATTGAGAACAAAATTACCAAGTAATTTTGTAAGCAGTTCGTGTGAGAATTTCCTGTGCGACTCTGAAGCTACTTGAACCAGCTAAAAGAACCAGTTCCATCTGTTATCTTTTAGTCTAGTTTATTTGTAGTAGGTGATTACAAAGTGTATCTTTCAGCTTTATCTAGAAGCAATTGTAATAGGTACTGAGTATTCAAGTTAGAGTTAACTTGAAGCTTGTCGCAAATAGCTAGAGGCTAGTTTGCCACAAGGGGATTAGAGTTAGTCCTTAGGTTTACAAAAGAGTTTATTTTGTAAATGTTGTTTGGCTCATTGATTTAGTGAAGAGTTTGGGAAAATCCTACTGGGAAGTAGGCCGTGATTTTTTCACCTTTTGAGCCAAGTGTTTTTCACGTAAAATTATTGTGTTCCTTTATTTTCTGCAATTATTATTCCGCAAACTGTAGGAGTTGGAACACATAGAAGAACCTGGTCCTTCTATAACTACTGCATGCGAAAATTGGTCACCACACAAATCACTCCCCTCTTATGTGGTATTGACATAGATAAATAACAAGTTTACTAATGATTTTATTATTTGACATGACAAGTTGGGCCATCCCAGTAATAATATGATGCGAAAAATAATTGAGAATTCACATGGTCATTCATTGAAGAACCAGAAGATTCTTCAAACTAAAGAATTCTCTTGTGCTGCATGTTCTCAAGGAAAACTGATTATTATACCATCAGTAATTAAAGTTGGAGTTGAATCTCCTGCATTTTTGAAACGTATATAGGGTGATATATGTGGGCCCATTCACCCTCCATGTGGACCATTCAGATATTATATTATTTTGATAGATGCATCTACAAGATGGTCACATGTGTGCTTGTTATCAACCCGCAATTTGGCTTTTGCGAGGTTACTAGCTAAATTAGTAAGATTAAGAGAACAGTTTCCAGATTATACAATTAAGACACTTCGTCTTGGTAATGCTGGTGAATTTACTTCCCAGGACTTTAATGATTATTGAATATCAACTGGCATGACAATTGAGCATCCAGTTGCTCATGTTCATACTCAAAATTTCTAGCAGAATCATTGATCAAACGCCTCCAATTAATTGGTAGACCAATGCTTATGAGAACAAAACTTCCCATTTCAGCATGGGCCATGCTATTTTGCATGCAGTAGCTCTTGTGCGGATCAGACCTACAAGTTATCATAAAGTCTCCCCAATACAATTGGCTTTTGGTCAGGAGCCAAATATTTCCTTTCTTAGAATATTTGGATGTGCAATATATGTTCCAATTGCTCCACCACAACACAAAAATATGGGACCTCAAAGAAGATTGGGATATATGTTGGGTATGAATCTCTTTCTATTATAAAATATTTGGAACCTATGGCTGGAGATTTATTTACGGCAAGATTTGTTGATTGCCATTTTGATGAATCAGTATACCCAATATTAGGGGAAGAAAATAAGCAATTGCAAAATGAGATAGATTGGAATGCATTTTCACTATCTCATTTAGATCCCCGAACAAAGCAGTGTGAACACGAGGTTCAAAAAATAATTTATTTGCAAAATATTAAAAATCAACTGCCAGATGCATTCACTAACCTACCAAGGGTGACTAAGTCACATATTCTAGCTGTTAATGCTCCTATTCGAATTGATGTCCCGGTTGGACAATCTATAAATACAAATGAGTCTAAGCCACGCTTGAACGTGGTAAACCAATTGCTTCCAAAGATAAAAATCCTCGAAAGCGAAAAGGAGCAAATGGTCTAGGAGATCATAATATGGAGGCAATTGATCAAAAAGATCCCCGTGACATAACAAATGATAAGACCTCAGAGGAGGTCCAGGTACCTGAAAATAAAAAAAATGAAGAGATCTAAATAAGTTATGTCTCTACGGGAAAAGGGTGGAACCGAAATAATATTATTATGGACAACATTTTTGCCTATAATGTTGTTGTTGAGATAATGCAACAAGATGAGGATCTTTAACCAAGATCTGTCGATGAATGTAGACAAAGAAATGATTGGCCAAAATGAAAAGACGTTATCCAGGCAAAATTAGCATCACTTGAAAAACGTGAAGTATTCGGACGTATAGTCCGAACACCTGAAGGAATAAAACCATTGGGATACAAATAGGGTTTTGTGAGAAAATGAAATGATAAAAATGAAGTCGTTAGATATAAAGCACGACTTGTGGCGCAAGAATTTTCGCAAAGACCTGGCATTAATTATATGGAGACATATACTCATGTGGTGGATGCAATCACTTTCAGGTATCTTATAAATTTGGCAGTCCATGAAAAACTTGATATGCGTCTGATGGACGCTGTCACAACCTACTTGTATGGCACATTAGATAACGAAATTTATATGAAAATCCCTGAAGGACTTAAAGTTCCTGAAACTAATAAAAGTTTTCGGGAAACTTGTTCAATAAAGCTTCAAAAATCCTTATATGGATTGAAACAATCAGGGCGAATATTGTATAATCGCCTAAGTGAGTATTTGCTGAAGAAAGGATATAAGAATGATCCAATTTGTCCTTGTGTATTTATTAGAAGGTCTGGATCTGAATTTGTTATAATCGTTCTGTATGTTGATGATCTAAATTACTAAATATCATTGGAACTCCTGGGGAACTTCCAAAAGCAGTAGATTGTTTGAAGAAAGAGTTGAAATGAAAGATCTTGGAAAGATAAAATTTTGTCTTGGTCTACAAATTGAGCACATGAAAGATGTAATTTTTGTCCATCAATCAACTTATACCGAAAAAATCCTAAAGCGTTTTATATGGATAAAGCATATCCATTGAGTACCCCGATGGTTGTGAGATTACTAGATATAAATAAATATCCATTTAGACCTCATGAAAATGATGTAGAGCTTCTTGGTGATGAAACTCCATATCTTAGTGCAATTGGGGCACTAATGTATCTTGCAAATAATACTCGACCAAATATAATTTTTGCAGTAAGTTTATTAGCAAGATTTAGTTCCTTTCCAACAACAAGACACTGGATGGTGTTAAGCATATTTTTAGATACCTCCGAGGGACTATTGATATGGGATTATTTTATTCTTATGAATCCGATTCACAGTTGATTGGTTATGCAGATGCAGATTATTTGTCTGACCCGCATAAAACCCGATCTCAAAAAGGCTCTCTATTTACTTGTGGGGGTACAACTATTTCATGGCGTTCAACAAAACAAACTTTAGCTTCTAGTCATGTAGAGATAATAACTATTCATGAAGCTAGTTGAGAATGTGTATGGTTGAGATCAGTGACCCAACATATCAACAACTGTGTGGTCTTTATTTAAAAATGAAGATTCCAACGATATTGTATGAAGACAATGTTGCTTTCATAACTCAACTTAAAGGAGGATATATCAAAGGAGACATAACAAAGCATATTTCACCAAAGTTCTTTTTCACACACGATCTTCAGCAAAATGGCGAGATAGATGTTCAACAAATCCGTTCAAGTGACAATCTAACAGATTTATTCACTAAGGCATTGTCAATAACAACATTTGAGAAGCTGAGACATAAGATTGGAATACGTCGTCTCCGAGATATCAAATAAAGCTTTCATCAGGGGGAGTATAATACACGCTGTACTCTTTTTCCCTTAACCAAGGTTTTGTCCCAACTGAGTTTCCCTAGTAAGGGTTTTAATGAGGCAACACTCAATTCTTATTACAAGATATATATACTCTTTTTCTTTCACTAGGTTTTTTCCCACTGGGTTTTACTAATAAGGTTTTAACGAGACACAGTATCTTTTAAATGGACATTCAAGGGGGAATGTTATAAATGAAATGGATGCATGTGAGTGAGATGAATGCATTTGTATGTCCATTTGACGTACTTTGTATTCATGTACTCAATTAAGAAGTACATTAACTTATAACCTTTGAATGTACCTTTATAAATAAGGAACTTTTGACCCTACGAAAAACATACCAAGAAAAGAAATAACAAAATTATTCTCCCTCATATTTATTTTGTCTCAATTCGTATATTGTTGTATTTTGCTCTCATTTCTTAATAGTTTAATCATTTAATATTTGAAATCTAAATATAATATTTTAATATTTAAATGTGTATTCAAATATAAATATTTAATCTTTTTAAAAATAAAATCGCTGCTATAATTTATGGCTCAAAAGCGAGAAGAAACCCAACACCGGCTGAAGCCGAGCCAATTGACTTTACTTTCCGCAGATTTATGTAAGACAAAAGGACAAACAATAAATCCAACAAATGGGGCCAATTTTTCTATTTTCAAGGGTTATAATTCCCCTATCTAACAGAAACATTTATGATTTCTCCTTTTTCTTTTTCTCTTTTCTAATTTTTCAAGTTATTATAATTAATGTTTTTGAAAGGAAGTCTTAGAGTAAAGGTGAAATTATCTTTATATGATTTATTGGTCACGTTTTCAAGTCGTAAAATCAGTCACAATAGGATAGACAACTTACATCACACCCATTAGGGTGTGATCCTTCGCCAAATTCTGCATATACCTGAGATGCTTCATTCACGAGGCTCCTTTTTTTGTTTATTTATTATTATTATGAATGTTTTTGTCTATTTTGTCTATATATTCTTTTCACATTTTGGCACCTTCCAGAAAGGATGGATCCGGATCTATTAGGGTATATGCCAAAAATAGCATAATCCTTCAATTCATGTCTTCCTTTTCTTTTTTATGTTTGGAACATTTCAAAGCCAAACAATGCTAAATTAAATAAGGTCCAAAACAAAATGGTTTAAATATTTTATTTGCTTAAAAAGAAATTATGTATTACTATATAATATAATAGCTGATATTACATTTGCATTCACACAAAATCCCTGAATATTATTGGCATCAGTGGTTTGAGTCTGAGGTACACAAAATTGTTACTGAGCTTGGAGAGTATATATATATAAAAATTACGTTACGCAAGATCCATAAAAAAAAGGCACTTATTATAAAAAGTTTCTCTATTCCAATGACTCGAACTCAAAATTTTTGATTAAGAGTATATAGTATATTATCGTACTAGCAAACTATCTGAGCAAAAACTTACCCAACCTTATTATGCTAATGCATCTGCAGTCTTTTTGCTAATACATCTACATCAGTCTCCTCGGGGGCGGCCTTTACTTGGACTTTACGTGGACTCACAATATCTTGTGCACTCAGCTGCTCGTTTTATCTGCCGTTTCGTGCTTTGCATCTACACTCATAGGAGTGCGGCCTTTACATGGACCTTACGTGAACGCGGAATGTCTTGTGCAGCCGGTTGCTATCTGCAGTATTTTTGCTAATTCATTTACATCACACCTCTTAGGATACGACTCTTAATTGGACCTTGCGTGAACACGAGATACTTTGTACACCAAGCTTCTCATTTTATGTGCATTACTGAGAAACGAGAGAGGAAATTAAATGACATGGATCGAACATAGTATTCTTAAAATGTAACGTATCTATCAGTGAGATATTAATTATGTTAGTTTGAGACTAAGTATTCATTTTGAAAATTCTCTCTCTTTTCTTTAGTCCCCTTTCTTGTTTTTTTTCTTCTATCAAACGATGCAGTCTTTTGTAGATGTTGACTCATGTTTGAGACACCAAATACTTCAAAAGATGCTTTATTTGATTCATATGGATGTGACTCAAAAAAACATCATGAGATAATAAAACACATTCAGATTGTTTTTATAAGTTCCAGACAGATGTAAGTCGCAGAACTAAAATGTACAAAGCTTGGATTGTTATATTAACGTAGTATTTCTATGTTATTAATTAACACATCAAATTTTACTAGTTAAGACAACAAAAAAACAAAAAAAATTTGGGGAAAAAAGACAAACATATTAGTCAGGCATGGATTTGGCTTCATTATTGATGTAAAAAAGGCATGATATTTTGTAGATTATATTGTAGTAGTATTTAACAAGTAAAGTGAGGATCAACTACACTCAAATGATAATTAATAACCTAATATTTTTTTCTAATAATAACTCCAAAAGCTTTTAAGTATGTAGCTAATTGCAATTTGACTATGACTAACACGAAACAACAACTTGCCGAAGTGGAGTTACATGGTCCGAAGGCTGAGAGTCCAACTGAATATCCTTCGTCATAAAATTATATAACGTAAATATAATAAAAATAATTGTTTTTAAAAATTTCTTATTAGAAGTTTCGACTCTGCTACACCTTCAAACACCGTATTTATGAAAGCACAACTTGGATTAGATTAATGAAAGTTTATGCTTTATCCATATGGCAATTTTTTCAAGTAAAACGTGCACAAACTTAATAGGATGAGATTTGATTAGTAATAGAAAAGAAAAAAACGCCACAAAGCATATTCTTTGAAATGGTTTAATTCCCTTTTGGTTCTGTTTTTATTTTTATTTTTATTTATTTATTTATTATGAGCTTGCCCCACTAGAGAAAGCAAGAAAGAAGCTCCTTAAAGCATATTCTTTGAGGTGATGGTTTTCTTTATCAATTCGGAGGAAAAATTTGCACTTTTAGTCCCTTTAATATCCACAAACCCTAATTTTAGTTCCATGTATTATATTAACTTTGTATTTTTACTAGTTTATTATCCTATATTTAAGTGTAATATAGTTTTAAAATAATCTAAATATACTATATTTACTATATAAAGTAGCTAAGATTGTATGTCTTATTTAATTTAATGTTAAATATTATAACTAAATATCTCACGGCCAAAATTAGAATTTACTGCATAATTAAGGGTTCAAAAGTGTAATTATCCCAATTGGGATATTTGAAGCAAGAATGGACCCTATTGTTAGATTATTATTCTATGTTATCATTGAAAATGACATATCTTTCTATGGTTTTCTTCACTTCTCCTTTGATCGCAATCTTCAACAAGGACCTTTCAACACCCAACCGATGATTTCCCAACAGTTAACAAACCTTTCCAATTTGAAAAAACCCAGAGTTTCTTGGAAAGAAAAAAGGATTAGTTGAGTGAATGGTTTTCACGTCGAAAATTTGAGATCGATTTTTCTCGTCAGCATGCTTTTCAATTTTAATTTATCGTACCAAGCTTGTCTAATGCAGTTTTTATCTCATGTATAGTTTGCGAGCTATTGTACAAGGAGCAAGTTACCTAGTGCGCACTCGAAGGATAGGAGCTGCGGATTTCCTCGGGAATTTTTTCAAAAAAATAAAAAAAATCAAGTATTTAGTTAGTACTCTATCCGTTTTAATTTATGTAAATTTATTTGACTGGACACAAAATTTTAAAAAAAAAAGATGCTTATGAACTTGTAGTATAAAATGAGGCACATATATTTTTTGTGTTATAAATCATTATATAAAAAAAAATTATTTTCAAATATAAAAAAATAATCATTCTTTTTGGCACGAACTAAAACGAGAATATGTTCGCTTATATTAAGCCGGAGGAAGTATCATTTTGGTATATTATGCCTCTTAAATTTTAGACTTATTTTTTTTGCAACACCACTCTTAACAAAACTCATATAAAAGTTTTGACTTTTATAGACTTACAATTATTCTACATTATCGGGTTATTTAAAAGTTAATTATAGATAGTTATCGAGAATAAATAAAATTATTATCCTAAAATATAATGCAAGCAACCTTTTACAGCAAGTTAAAATTGCACTCATAATAAAAATTTATTTTGGATATAAGTTAAATTGTTGCCATATATTATTTATCCGTAAAACGGTACAGTTAAATTTATATGTGATTTATAAATAAGTGAATCAATTTGATTCTAAAACAATAAATGAATTAGACAAAAACGTAAGACTTAGCTTTGAAATTGAAGTAAAACAACGGACATCTTAGTCCCAAACGTAGAGCTTCCGGAGGGAGTAAGGACCATATAAACAAGTAAGAAAGTAAAATATTATTGAGCTTTTGATAGAATATGATGTATGCTTGTCAGAAAATTCATCCTCTTACTATGATGATACAACTCACTATTTATAGTTATGCCTAGGGAACACGCTCATACGATCAAACCTCTCTTAAATGATAATTATGAGGGACATTAAAGAATGTGTAACGGTGGACAGTGAATGTCATATTTTCTATAACATTTTCTATAACAGATCATATACTTAATGTTATAGAATATTCTTAACTAAATGCTACCGGATGACAGATATTATTTTGCCTTTATGAATATCATTCTCTCCGATAATAAGCGAGGTCATTGCCTTCGGGTCCGACTGTCTTTTGTCTTCAGCTCCACGTGTCGTTTTCTCACGCAATCATTAAATATGAACATATTTTATATATATATATATATATATATATATATATATATATATAGCACGATGTGAAGATAAACTTATTAAGACCTTGAAAAAGTACAAAGTACATAAAAAGGGCTAATATGTGTGTGATTAATCAAAAAGACGAAAGCGGTTAGCAATTGTATTATTGAGCCATATTGTTGTTATGAAACTATAAATAAGAAGTTGACGAGAATGTTGCTAAGATTGGATAAGCATTCAACTTGCCCTGCAACTTGGTTGAGTTATTTTTATTTATAAAAAAATATTTGATATTTATATTTTCTGAGTGAATAACTCCATCTATTAATTAAGTTTACGTTCTATGCATAGATAAATTCACCTATATAACATGTAATTTCACATATCAAATCTAATACAATAGCTTGAAAATTAGAGTAATAATTTGATATAACTAATTAAATTATTTTGCATAAAAATAATTTATTTCGTCAAAATATATAACTTAAACTAAACTAGTTATCCATGATTATTAAACTTAATTAGTACAAATAGAATGGGCTAGTTAATTTTTGCACTGGTAATTGAAAAATAATCAGCAATTACAAAGTTATTGAAAAATATCACTATTTTATACAGAGATAAAATGTGGACAAAATTATCCTAATTAAAGCACGAAAAATTTCAGCATAATATGTTGGATACTTCCAGCACAATATATAATTCCATCACATTATATTGGAATCTTATATGTAAAAAATTCAAACTCAAGCATATTATGCTGATTTATTGATTTTAAGGGCGTTTTTGTTCTGATTTTATTTACATGAAGAAGTGGCTAAATCGCGATTACTTTTGAAACTGTGACTAATTTTCAATTAGCAGTTGTAAATTAAGCTAATTCTGATCCCCCCCGGTACAAATAGAATGGTTAGCCAGCTTTTGGAATGATAATTGAAAAATAGTCAGCATTCACAAAGTCATTGAAAAATAGCCACTATTTTATGCAGAGATAAAATCTGGACAAAATTACCTTAACTCAAACACGAAAAGTTCCAGCATAATATGCATTATGGAGCTCATGCGTATGCTTCCATTATATTATGTTGGAACTCCAACACAACTCATAATTCCATCACATTATGTTGGAATCTTAATATAAAAAAATTCGAATTCCAGCATATAATGTTGGATCAGATTTTAAGGGTATTTTCGTTCAAATTTTATTTTTACATGAAGAATTGGCGAAATTGCGATTACTTCTGAAACAGTGACAAATTTTTAATTAGCAGTTGTAAATTAACCTATTTCTGATTTTTTCCCCTTAAAACTTACCATGTCTTTGTAACTTGTCCAGAAACTAGAAATTATGCTCCGGAAAAAGAAGATAAATACTAATACTTTCAGGAAAGAAAAAATTACATTGTATAGTCGCTTACAAAAATAATAGCCGATAAAATATATATTTTTATATATTACTATACAATAGTTTATATATAATCTATGCATACTTTTTCTATATTTAGCTAGCAGATATAATATCTTAGGCTGACCGGCCAATGTGTAACTTGCCCTTCAAGAAACATGAAATCTGGACTCCAATTGGGCCCCCAAAAAGAATTGGGCTCCAAGAAGAGAGCGACCCAAGCCCAGTGTCTACATATATGGTCTGGATTTGGAAAATATGGCCTTTCCAACATCTAAAGAAGTTGGATAATGACTAAATGTCTTTGCACAAACTGCTTAAGAGTTGGACAAGTGAAATTCTTTGTTATATTCTCAAGTTCTTGATATTTTAGAATGGAATAATCAAAATATACATAAGAAAATTTTACAATTATGAACTGTTTTGGGCTTGTACGGCCAACTTCAGTTTTTGTAGAAATGACATCAGGTATCTGTCACGATCCCAAATTCTAACATGCCGTGATGGAGCCTATCGTGGAACTAGGCTAGCCAACCATCACCTTACTACGCAATTACTCTTATTTTAACGGTTCACAATATAGCAAATAACAGCAATCATAACAAAGAATTTAATTATATAAGTCTAACACCCCCAATAATGAACTAACAACTCTAAACAACCTCCCAGAACTGGAGCAATAGTCATGAGCATCTAACGGAAAATAAAACTGACTCTGCTAAAAATAATATATCTCAAAATCCAAAACTAGGACTAAGTAGGAGGGGAAGTGGAGAAGCTGTGGACGCTGGAAACTACCTCGAATCCCGTGTAATGCTACTATCAACTGAATCGCTACTGCTGCGATCTAGTACCTGGATCTGTGCACAGGGCACCTGGAGTAATGATGAGTACGCCAACTCAGTAGTAATGAAAAGAAATCATAGTCTGAGAATATAAAGCACACAAGACTGATACACAATTTCACAAAACCAGTAAACACCAAGTAACCATGTAGTATTCATCAAATACATAAGTTCGAAATCAGTTTCCAGAAATCCTTTGAAACAAGTGTAATATCAGTGTATCTCAGTAAAATTCTCAGTAAAAGCCAGTTTGAAAACGAAGTAAATCATAGTTCGAAACTTCAAAAAAATCATCATAAATCTGCCCCTCGGGCCAAATCATTTCCTGTAACCATTGCCCATCAGGCATCCTCACCATCACTCGGTAATATTAGCCCATCAGGCATCCTCACAGTCACTCTATAACATTAGCCCATCAGGCATCCTCACAGTCACTCTATAACATTAGCCCATCAGGCATTAATCATCACTCCATCGGTACCGGCGCTCACTGGGGGTGTGTACAGACTCCGGAGGGGTTCCTACAGCCCAAGCGAAATATATATCAAGCCGCCTCACGGCATAAATCACTCACAGCATAGGCCCGTAGCCTCACTCAGTCAGATACTCTCAACTTGCCCATCAGGCCATAAATGTACCGGGTTCTCGACCCAAAATCATGTTTCATTTTCCAGAAAATAGTATAAAAATACTCTCTAAGTGTCAAAACAATTTATCAGGAAAAGACTGAGTGTGAAATCATGACAATCGGTGAGGAAAATATAGTAACACAGCCCCCAATGGGTAAACAAGTCGGCACTAGGCCCCAAACATGGCTTACAACCCAAATCATATCATAATAAGATAATACTAATTAAGCATAAGCTTCGAAATTGGTTTCACAACTCAATAGTCGCCTAAATAGGGAAGATATTTCCAAAGTTTCAATCTTTCCAGTTCAAAACCCGTGAAAGGATGCATAGTCCGAGGTTTCATACCCTCAGGACATGATTTCAAGACATTACTTACCTCAAAACTAGCCCGGATGCTATTCCGCAACACACTTGACTCTCGTATCAACTTCTGAAGGCTCCAAATCTACCAAGTTCAGATTATTATAATCAATATATGCTTAAGGAACAATTTTCAATTGAAAAATATCGAAATTAACCCAAAAATTCGAAACCGGTCAAAACCCGACCCCCAGGCCCGCGTCCCGAAACTCAGATATTTTTACAGAAAAAATGTTCTTCATCCTCCTAAGATTCCGTACATATAAAGAACACCAAAATCGGAGTCCGTTTTACCCATCAAATCGACCACTAAAGGTCTCTTATTCTCAAGCCCCAAAATCCCATTGTTCTACTATTTTTCATGAATTAAACGCTGAGATTATGGTCTATAATCGCCCATAAACGAGTTATAATGATCGAAATACTTACCTCTATGAATAACAAGGATTTCCCTCTTCAAAATCGTCCCCAAAAGCTCTTTTCTGTACAACAATGGTGAAAAATAAGGTTTAAGTCGCGGAAGGGTTTATTTAAATATGCCTAGGTAAATCTTTCATCGCGAACGCAGTACCTCGCCGCGAACACATACAACAAAAACTCCAGCTCCCCCATTTACTCCTCGCGAACGCGGTACACCACCGCGAACGCATAGAACAAAAATTCCAGGTTCCCAATTTACTCTTCTCAAACAGCCTCTAGTATAATAGTTATAACTTTTTTCACAAACCTCCAAATGACAAATGGTTTAAATTTTTAGAAACTATACACAAAGGGCTAAGAATTTTATTTTTACAGCATCTCAAAATTCCTTATAGATTGTGAGATATGAGCCTCCGAAGTCAGACCTGCGCAACAAATATTGTTCTTCTTCGCGAACGCGAAGAGAAAAGTCCCTGATGCCAAATTCTTCTTCGCGAACGCGAAGGTGTCCCCGCGAACGCGAAGAACAACACTATACACCAGCAACAACCATCTCAAAATAGCCCGAAATGATCCGAAACCACCTCGAAACACACCCGAGGCCTCCGGGACCCAACCAAACTTACCAATATATCCCATAACATCATTCAAGCTTAGTTGCACTCTCCAAACACAAAAACTAACATCAAAACACCAAATTTACATCGGATTCAAGCCTAAGAACTTTGAAAATTCTAAAACCCACCAACGATGCCGAAACTATCCAAAGCAACTCCGATTGATCTGAAATTTTGCAGACATATCCAAAATGGTATTACGAACCTGTTCCCACTGTCGAAATTCCATTCCGACCCTGATAGCCTATTTTACACTGCCGACCGAAAATCGCCAAAAACTACTTTCGCCAATTCAAGCCTAATCCTGCACCGAACATCACAAAAATATTTCGGACACACTCCTAAGTCCCAAATCACCTAACGAAGCTATTCGAGTTATAAAATTCCTATTCCAGAGTCGTTTACCCATAAGTCAACTCTTAATTGACTTTTTTCTCATTTTAAGGCTATTCTTAAGGACTAAGTCCCTGAATTCTCATTTAACCATTCCGATTTCAAGCCTATCAACTATAACACCTCAATAATGGAACAACCAACCTATGACAGGTCAAATACAGTAATTAAAATGTAGGCTCCACGTAACGACAGACCGGGTCGTTACATTGTCCCCCTCTTAAACAAACATTCGTCCTCGAACGGGTCTAGAAACATACCTGGTGTCTCAAACAAATGAGGATACTTGCTCTGTATCTCCTGTTCGGTCTCCCAAGTAGCTTCCTCCACTGGCTAAACTCTCCACTGCACCTTCACTAATGCTATATCCTTAGACCTCAACGTTCTGACCTCGCGAGCCAAAATAGCTACTGGCTCCACCTCATATGACATATCACTCTGGAGCTGAACTGTGTTGTAGTCTAACACATGCGACGGGTCACCAACATACTTCCTGAGCATCGACACATGAAAGACCGGATGGAAACTTGACAATCTGGGTGGCAATGCAAGTCTATCAGCCACTTCTCCAACCTTCTGAAGCACCTCAAAAGGACCAATAAACCGTGGACTCAGCTTTCCCCTCTTTCCGAACCTCATAACACCCTTCATGGGTGATACCCAATACCTTGTCACCCTCCATAAAAGACACATCCCTGACTTTCCGGTCCGCATAACTTTTCTGCCGAGACTGTGTCGTGCAAAGTCTCTCCTGAATCAACTTCACCTTCTCCAACGCATCCTGAATCAAATCTGTACCCAATAACTTAGCCTGACCAGACTCGAACCAACCAACCGGAGATCTACACCTCTTACCGTATAAAGCCTTGTACGGGGCCATCTGAATACTGGACTGGTAGCTGTTATTATATGCAAACTCCGCTAGCGGCAGAAACTGATCCCATGAACTACCAAAATCAATCACACAAGACCGTAACATATCCTCCAATATCTGAATAGTCCGTTCCGACTGTCCGTCGGTATGCGGGTGAAATGCGGTGCTCATCTCTACATCAGTACCCATGCCTCTCTGTACGGCCCTCCAAAACTGAGAAGTGAACTGTGTACCTCTGTCAGAAATAATAGAAACCGGAACTCCATGCAATCGGACAATATCCTTAATATAAATACCAACCAACCGCTTTGAAGTATAAGTAGTATTGACAGGAATGAAATGCGTGTACTTGGTCAATCTATCCACAATGACCCAAATCGCATCAAGACCCTTCGAAGTCCGTGGAAGCCCAACTACAAATTCCATAGTAATCCGCTCCCATTCCCACTCCGGGATAACTAACCTCTGAAGTAATCCACCTAGTCTCTGGTGCTCATACTTGACCTGCTGGCAGTTGAGACACCGTGCTACATACTCAACAATATCTCTCTTCATCCTCCTCCACCAATACTGCTGTCTCAGATCCCGGTACATCTTCGCGGCACCAGGATGAATAAAATACCGTGAACTGTGAGCCTCTACTAATATCAACTCTCGAATACCATCCACATTGGGCACGCAAATACGGCCCTGCATCCTCATAACTCCGTCATCACCAATAGTCACATCTCTGGCATCACCTTTACGGACCCTGTCCTGGAGAACTGACAAATGTCGGTCATCATACTGCCGTGCCTTAATCTGATAAAATAAAGAAGACCGGGAAGCCATGCTAGCTACCACCCGTGAAGGGTCTGATAAATCCAACCTCACTAACTGGCCCGCTAAGGCCTGAACATCAAGGGCTAAGGGCTGCTCTACTGCTGAAAGGTAAGCTAGACTTCCCAAACTCTCGGCTCTGCGACTCAAGGCATCAGCCACCACATTGGCTTTGCCCGGATGATACAAAATAGTCAAGTCATAATCCTTGAGAAGCTCCAACCATCTCCTCTGTCGCAAATTCAAGTCTTTCTGCCTCAGCAGATACTGCAAGCTATGATGATCAGTGTAAATCTCACATTGTACCCCATATAAGTAATGCCGCCAAATCTTTAAGGCATGAACAATGGCAGCTAACTTAAGATCGTGCACTGGGTAATTTTTCTCGTGCACCTTCAGTTGTCTCGATGCGTAGGCAATCACCCTACCGTCCTGCATCAACACTGCTCCCAAGCCAACTCTAGAAGCATCACAATAAATCGTATAAGAACCCGAACCAGTAGGCAACACTAAAACTGGAGCTGTAGTCAATGCTGACTTGAGCTTCTGAAAGCTCTCCTCACATTCATCGGACCATCTGAATAGAACGCCCTTCTGTGTCAATCTAGTCAATGGTGAAGCAATAGAAGAGAATCCTTCCACAAAGCGACGGTAGTAACCCGCCAAACCGAGGGAACTCTGAATCTCTGTAGCTGAAGACGGTTTGGATCAACTCTGCACTGCCTCAAACTTCTTCAGATCCACTTGAATACCCTCACTAGACACCACATGCCTCAAGAAAGTCACTGAACCAAGTCAAACTCACACTTCGAGAATTTCGCATAAAGCTTCTCCTCTCTCAATCTTTGCAACACAATTCTCAAGTGTTGAGCATGCTCTTCCTGGATACAAGAATAAACCAAAATGTCATCAATGAACACAATAACGAAAGTATCAAGGTAGGGCTGAAACACGTTGTTCATCAATTGCATAAATGCTGCTGGGGCATTGGTCAACCCAAATGACATAACCAGGAATTCATAGTGACCATATCTAGTCCTGAAAGCTGTCTTCGGAATGTCAGAATCCTGAATCTTCAACTGGTGGTACCCTGACCTCAAGTCGATCTTAGAGAATACCTTATCTCCCTGGAGCTGATCAAATAAGTCATCAATACGAGGCAAAGAATACCGATTCTTTACTGTAACCTTATTCAGCTGTCTATAATCAATGCACATTCGCATGGTGCCATCCTTCTTTTTCACAAACAACACCGGCGCACCCCAAGGCGACACACTAGGCCGAATGAACCCCTTATCTAAGAGTTCCTGAAGCTGCTCCTTTAATTCTTTCAACTCTTCTGGTGCCATGCGGTAAGGTGGGATAGAAATAGGCGAAGTGTCGGGCACCAAGTCAATACCAAAATCAATATTCCTGTCAGGTGGCATGCCTGGCAGGTCTGCAGGAAATATATCAGGAAAATCACGGACTACAGGAACAAAATCAACAGGAGGAGCCTCACTACTAACATCCCTCACAAACGCAAGATAAGATTCACACCCTTTCCCAACCATACGCTGAGCTTTTAAATAGGAAATCGCTCTATTAGGCACATGCTCTACAGACCCTCTCCACTCAACTCTCGAAATTCTTTGCAACACAATCAAGAATAACATGACATGGGGATAACCAATCCATGCCTAGAATTACATCAAGATCGACCATACTCAGTAACATCGGGTCCACTCGGGTCCCCATACCCCCAATAGATATAAGATACGACCGATACAAGCGGTCCACAACAATAGTATCACCCACCGGAGTAGAAACATGAACAAACGTAACCAAGGACTCACGGGGCATATTCAGAAAATGAGAAAAATAGGATGAGACATAAGAGTATGTGGAACCAGGGTCAAATAAAGCCAAAGCATCAGCGTGACAAACTGAAATAGTACCTGTAATTACCGCATCAGATGCCATAGCATCAGGCCTAGCCGGAAGTGCATAATTACGTGCCCGGCCTCCACCTGCTTGACCTCCCCCTTTAGGACGGCCTCTAGCTGCCTGACCACCACCCCTAGCTGCCTGGGTAGGTGGTGAAGTGACTGGAGCTAACGCTGAAGGCTAAGACCTCTGCTGGGATGAGCCACTAGAACGACGAGGGCAAAACCTCCACTTATGCCTGAACTCTCCACACTCGTAACAACCACCTGAAGCTGGGGATGAAAATGAACGAGAACCTCTGCCGCCATTATAATCACCAGACGAACCACGCATAGAAGAACACTGATAAGATGATGCTCGGGTGGAGCTCTGAGCTGGAAGAGCACTAAAAGATGAACGCCCCTGGTGAAAATTACGAGGACCCTGCCCTGATGATGCACTACTGTAAGCTGGGCGAGCTGGTTGTGGAGGTCTAAATGAATGACCTCTGTTAGGCTGAAATTGCCCTATGGGAGGAGCACCACTGAAATTACCTGATCCCCGAGGCCTCTTAGCCTCCCTCTCAACACGCTCCTTCTTGTGAACTGACTCAATGTCTCGAGCTATATCAACAACTTGCTCAAATGTATCTCCTGACACCCTCTCTCTGGTCATCAAAATCCTAAGCTGATACGTGATACCATCCACAAATCTCCTGATACGCTCCCTATCCGTGGGGACTAACTCTGAAGCATGTCTGGCCAGATCAGAATACCTCATCTCATACTGGGTGACTGATAACTCTCCCTGGTACAATATCTCAAACTACCTGCGCTGCTCCTCTCTATGATACTGAGGAACATATTTCTCCAGAAAAATAGTGGAGAACTACTGCCAGGTAAGAGGTGCTGAACCAACCGGACTATGCCTCTCGAATGATTCCCACCAAGTAAATGCAACACCCTCAAACTGATAAGTAGCAAATGAAACTCCGATTGTCTCCAAAATACCCACCGTACGAAGCATTCTCTGACATTTATCAAGAAAACCTTGGGCATCCTTGCCCTCTGCACCACTGAAAGACGGAGGTCTCAGGGATGAACCTCTCCAACCTGCGCTGCTCATCCTCAGGCATAACAGCGACCTCAAAACCCTGAGCTGGAGCTACTGGCTGATCTAAAGCTGCTCCTGGTGCCTGAATATCCCGTACCACTGGCTCAGGTGCCCGGGCAGCTGGAGTCTGGTTGCCTCCCCCGGCCTGAGCTGCATTGGCAGTAGTAGTCGCAACAACTACCTGAGCCAAACTGGAACACACCGTCAATATCTGAGCCAAAGTCTCCTGGAGACCCGGGATCACAATAGGCACTGTAGGTGCCGGAGCCTGTCCTGCTGGGGAAACATTAACGGGAACCTGATCCTCGATAACTGGGGGATCCTCTAGTACTGCCCCCTACTGCTGCTTGAGCTGGTCCCCTACCTCTACCACGGCCTCGACCTCTCATGGGTCCAGCTGGTGCCCGGTTACCCTGCTCGGTGTTGCGTGTCCTCACCATCTGTGAGATAATGAAACAACATAAGTTTAGATTCAAGAATCAATAGATTGGCACGAAAGAGTTCAAGAAAATAGAGATGTTTCCTAACAGTCCTGCAGCCTCTCGAAGATAAGTACAGACGTCTCCATACCGATCCACAAGACTCTACTAAACCTGCTAATGACCGTTGTGTCCTATGTAACCTAGAGCTCTGATACCAACTTGTCACGACCCCAAATCCTAACAGGTCGTGATGGCGCCTATCGTGGAACTAGGCTAGCCAACTATCACCTTACTACGCAATTAATCTTATTTTAACGGTTCACAATATAGCAAATAACAACAATCATAACAAAGAATTTAATTATATAAGTCTTACGCCCCCAGTAATGAACTAACAACTCTAAACAACCTCCCATAACTGGATTCAATAGTCATGAGCATCTAACGGAAAATAAAACTGACTCTGCTAAATATAATATATCTCAGAATCCAAAACTAGGACTAAGTAGGAGGGGAAGTGGAGAAGTTGTGGACGCTGGCAGCTACCTCGAATCCCGTGTACTGCTACTATCAACTGAACCGCTACTGCTGCGATCTAGTACCTGGATTTGTGCACAGGGCACATGGATTAATGATGAGTACGCCAACTCAGTAGTAATGAAAAGAAATCATAGTCTGAGAATATAAAGCACACAAGAAAGATACATAATTTCACAAAACCTATAAACACCAAGTAACCATGTAGTATTCATCAAATACATAAGTTCGAAATCAGTTTCGAGAAATCCTTTGAAACAAGTGTAATATCAGTGTATCTCAGTAAAATTCTCAGTAAAAGCCAGTTTGAAAACGAAGTAAATCATAGTTCGAAAACCTTAAAAAAATCATCATATCTGCCCCTCGGGCCAAATCATTTTTGGTAACCATTGCCCATCAGGCATCCTCACCATCACTCGGTAACATTAGCCCATCCGGCATCCTCACAGTCACTCTATAACATTAGCCCATCACGCATCCTCACAGTCACTCTATAACATTAGCCCATCAGGAATCCTCACAGTCACTCTATAACATTAGCCCATCAGGCATCCTCACAATCACTCTATAACATTAGCCTATCAGGCATCCTCACAGTCACTCTATAACATTAGCCCATCAGACATTAATTGTCACTCAATCGGTATCGACGCTCACTGGGGGTGTGTACAGACTCTGGAGGGGCTCCTACAGCCCAAGCGCAATATATATCAAGCCGCCTCACGACATAAATCACTCACAGCATAGGCCCGTAGCCTCACTCAGTTAGACACTCTTAATTTGCCCTTCAGGCCATAAATGTACCGGGTTCTCGACCCAAAATCTTGTTTCATTTTCCAGAAAATAGTATAAAAATACTCTGAGTGTCAAAATAATTTATCAGGAAAAGCCTGAGTGTGAAATCATGACAATCAGTGAGGAAAATATAGTAACACAGCCCCCAAGGGGTAAACAAGTCGGCACTAGGCTCCAAACATGGCTTACAACCCAAATCATATCATAATAAAATAATACTAATTAAGCATAAGCTTCGTAATCGGTTTCGCACTCAATAGTTGCCTAAATAGGGAAGATATTTCCAAAGTTTCAATCTTTCCAGTTCAAAACCCGTGAAAGGGTGCATAGTCCGGGGTTTCATACCCTCAGGACAGGATTTCAAGACATTACTTACCTCAAAACTAGCCCGAATGCTATTCCGCAACACGCTTTCCACTTGTATCAACTTCCTAACGCTCCAAATCTACCAAGTTCAGATTTTATAATCAATATATGCTTAAGGAACAATTTCCAATTGAAAAATAACGAAATTAACCCAAAAATCCGAAACCGGTCAAAACCCGACCCCTGGGCCCGCATCCCGAAACTCAGAAAATTGTATAGAAAAGTGTTCTTCTTCCTCCCACGATTCCGTACATATAAAGAACACCAAAATCGGAGTCCGTTTGACCCCTCAAATCGACCCCAAAAGGTCTTTTATTCTCAAGCCCCAAAATCCCATTGTTCTACTGTTTTTCATGAATTAAACGCTGATATTATGGTCTATAATCACCCATAAATGAGTTTTAATGATCTAAGTACTTACCTCTATGAAGAACAAGGATTTCTCTCTTCAAAATCGTCCCCAAAAGCTCTTTTCCGTACAACAATGGTGAAAAATAAGGTTTAAGTCGTGGAAGGGTTTATTTAAATATGCCCAGGTAAATCCTTCATCGCGAATGCGGTACCTCACCACGAACTCATAGAACAAAAACTCAAGCTCCCCCATTTACTCCTCGCGAACGCGGTACACCACCGCGAACGCATAGAACAAAAATTCCATGTTCCCAATTTACTCTTCTCAAACAGTCTCTAGTAGAATAGTTATAACTTTTTTCAAATACCTCAAAATGAAGAATAGTTTGCATTTATAGAAACTATACACAAAGGGCTACAACTTTAATTTTTACACCATCTCAAAATTCCTTATAGATTGTGAGATATGAGCCTCCAAAGTCAGACATGCGCAACAGATATTGTTCTTCTTCGCGAACGCAAGGCACTGTTCGCGAACGCGAAGAGAAAAGTCCCTGATGCCAAATTCTTGTTCGCAAACGCGAAGGGGTCCCCGCGAACACGAAGAACAACACCAGACACCAGCAACAACCATCTCAAAATAGCCCGAAATGATCCGAAACCACCCCGAAACACACCCGAGGCCCCCGGGACCCCAACCAAACTTACCAACATATCCCATAACATCATTCAAGCATAATTACACTCTCCAAACACCAAAACTAACATCAAAACACCAAATTTACATCGGATTCAAGCCTAAGAACTTTGAAATTCTAAAATCCACCAACGATGTCGAAACTATCCAAAGCAACTCCGATTGATCTGAAATTTTGTAGACATATCCAAAATGGCATTACGAACCTGTTCCCACTGTCGAAATTTCATTCCGACCCCGATAGCCTATTTTCCATTGCCGACTGGAAATCACCAAAAACTACTTTCGCCAATTCAAGCCTAATTCTACACCGGACATCTCAAAAATATTCCAGACACACTCCTAAGTCCCAAATCACCTAACGAAGCTATTCGAGTTATAAAATTTCTATTCTGGAGTCGTTTACCCGTAAGTAAACTCTTAGTTGACTTTTTTTCTCATTTTAAGGCTATTCTTAAGGACTAAGTGCCTGAATTCTCATTTAACCATTCCGATTTCAAGCCTATCAACTATAACACCTCAATAATGGAACAACCAACCTATGATAGGTCAAATACAGTAATTAAAATGCAGGTTCCATGTAATGATGAACCGGGTCGTTACACCATTCTATAGTGCTACTATATAGAAATTAACCAGTGTGTTCTGAATTTCAATTTTTCAATTTAATTTTTCAGGACACAAAGTCTTGAAGTTAAGTTTTTTAGTTCAAATTCCAGTACAAAATAAGTTCTGGCTAAAACCTAAATAAAAGTCCTAAAATTGGCTATTTGTGTACTTCCCCCTTCAGTTTTTGGTCTAATCTTCGGCCCATAACAATCTTTATCAGGCCTGATCTACTGTGGCACCAGGTTACACGAGTTAACACTGAAATATATATATATATATATATATATATATATATATATATATATATATATATATATATATATATATATGCGTGTGTGTGTGTGTGTGTGTAAAAATCTACGAAAAGCTTAATAAATATTAGAATTAAATTCATAATTTTAAAAGTACAGTAAGTCCGATGCTTAAATTTTTAAAGGTCAAACCCATCGATGTCACGATCAGAATTTTCCACCGTCGGGACCGTGATGGCGCCTAAAATTGAACCCGCTAGGCAAACCAACATTAACTTATATTTACCTTATTCCTTTATTTTTTTTTACGGATAACAGGTGATGTACAAATCAGCTGAAATAAAAGTGCGAAATAGAACAAAGTCTAACAACTTGATTATATGCCATTACGAAACTCATAATACTACACCCAGAATTTAGTGTCACAACTTCACGGACTCCCTATGAATACTACATATAAAGGCTTGAACAAAATAAAAACATCTGTCTCAGAATAAAGAAGGACATAGTGGAAATAAAGTAGGAGGGGACGCCAAGGCCTGCGGACGCCTGCAGGACTACATCGGAATCTCAAAATGGACTGAAGGCAACCTCCTCACTCTAAGGTCCGTAGGATCCTGTACCGGGATCTGCACAAAAGTGTAGAGTGTAGCATCAGTACAACTACAACTGATGTATGGCTAGAATTTATGATTTAACACGTTGTGTGCCTTACATTTTATGAGCGTTAATGATAAAAATACACTTTTTATGTGCATAATGGAGTCTATTTCATGTGTAGGTGCATTGGAGATGGAAACCGAGCTAAATGGATGCATGAACGTCGAAAATACGCTCAAGAGGCAAAAAGGAGTGAAGTCGGCTATACCCGGGCGTTTGAGCTGAAAAGCTTGGCCACACCAGGCTTTAGCCGGGCGTTTGGGCTATAAAGCCTGGTGAGGCCAGGCGTTATCCAGGCGCCAGAGCCCAAACGTCAGGCATGGCCAGGCGTTTGGCCTGTAACGCCTGGCCCCTGATCCGGTCAAACCCGAGTTTTGAAGAGTTTAAGTGTTTCCCAGTTGGAATAGAAGTCCCATACACGGTTAGGGTTTATCCCAAACATATAAATAGACCCAAGAACACAACTTTGAGGAGGAGAGG
>ML339748.1:0-87486 GCA_005239505.1 Nicotiana paniculata | reverse complement strand
TTCACTTTTCAATAATGGAGAGTCTCACAAAATTCTCCAAGCTCCTAACTCGATGGATCGAGACCTGGCTCTGATACCATGTTAGAATGCTAAGAAATAATGAAGAACAAGACAAAACAAGTTTTGGGGTGAAATCTCTCATCCCTTCTCATTGATTCCACAAGTATTTATAGGCAAAGAAATAAGACAAAACCTAAACTAATTGGGAAACCTAAACCTAATGGACTAGGAAACCTAAAACCTAATTGGCTCAGTTTTCCTAAACCCATACAATTAATTAATTGTAACTTACTCCTAAATAACATAAGAAATATACAAATCTAAAATATTCCTTATTTACTTTTGTTTACTTATCAGTATAAACAAATTCCCCATCCCATCTATAACATCTTCCTCCAATGCGAAACTTTGACCCAGGCTTAGAATCTGTTCTACTACAAATGTCCTCTTTCTAGCTTTGGTGAAATGGGCTCCTTCAAGTGCATATTCATAACCTAAACCAATAGTACCCTTTTGTTGATTTAGTTTGATTGGCTCAATAATCCCAATGTCCTTGGTTCCAAGCCCAGATCTCCGCGTGTACTCGTACTTCAACATTTCTTGGATGGCCATTTTGACCCTTGTGGTGCTTTCATTTTACCAGACGGCTCATTATTATTCATCGTTTCTTCTTCCATTATTTCAATTGCATGAAAAGCGACTCCATCTAATTCTTTTATAAAGGGAGTTGAATGCTCGGAATAGCTGGAGTTGTTCCACTCTCAACGAACCACAATTTCCTGATAATTCCATTCAAATTTCATGCATTGGTGTAAGGTGGAATGAATTTCTCCTACCATATGGATCCATGGCCTTCCTAACAGCAAGTAATAAGAGGAAGATACATCTATGACTTGAAATAAAAATGGTAATTTTACAGGTCCAAGTTGTAATGCCAGATATATCTCTCCAATAACATTCTCATATGAACCGTCAAAAGCTCTAACCTACTTAGCTTTCTCGTATTTCCACCATATTGATAACCAATTCCTGCAGAGTAGAGAAAGAACAAATGTTTACCCCAAACCCTTTGTTGCCAAGTACTCTTGACATGATCTTATCTCCACACTTAACCATAACGTGGAAAGCTTTGTTATGTTCCAATCCATTTGAGGGGAGTTCATCCCTATGAAAAGACACCTTGATAGCCTCCATAATTTTCCCTATAGTTGCAGAGAATACTTCACTAGTAATATTTCTCAACATACTCACTCCACTTAACATTTTACCAAGGTGTCCTTGTAAACATTGGAACTCATCAGTAGATCCATGATGGATATTTATGCTGGGATTTTCTTCAACTACTATTCATTGCAGTATTCCTTAGCTGGAATCTTCTCCCAATTTTCTACCCCTGAGTCAGTGATATTCCTTCTGGGATTTTGTTCCCTTCTAAGAATTTTCCTACTCAGGTACTTATGAACATAATATCTGCCTGACTTGGTCATCCCATGGGCAGCCACAATTTCTATCTTTTTTTCTCCTTTCCACTGGTAGCTAGGCCCGTGGAACCACTTTGCAATAACAAATTTTTTCCCCTCTAATCATAGTGGTTAGTGCCGCTACAGGTTGGTAGGTTTGAACCATCATCGATGACTTCAGTCGCACCATGATTACTGGATTAGTACGGGATGCTGTGACAGTCGCTTCGATCTTTCCAATCATTGCGATGGTACTGTTTAAATCATAATCTTCATCCAAGGTTAGCATGTTTGCTCCAAGATTTCTATGATTTCGTAATGGATTGTGGTTCACATTAGGGGGTGCTGGGGTGCATTGAGTCGCCTCGCTCTTGATCAATATTTCAGTTACCTGCCCCAAACTATGACACTCCTATGTATCATTCCCATGAACTCCAAATTGAATAGCACGGTGTTTTTTTTTTTTTTTTTTTTTTTTTTTTTTTTTTTTTTTTTTTTTTTTTTTTTTTTTTGCATTTAAGTTTGCTGGGAGTGTATCAGGGTTTATGCCTTCAATTGGACGCATCAACGTGAGTCTTCTTTTGGGGTAGGGTTCTACGACACTGGTGTAATTTTGGGTATTTTTGGCTTCAATATTAGGCGTGGACTAGGTGCGTATGTTGGTCTATGATGATGGACTGGTGCTTGGATTGGGATATAGGGTTGTAGGAGTTCCAATAATTAGTGGTTTGAGGTGGGTTATAGTGGGGTTGGACATGATAAGCTGGATGTAAGTAGGATGGGTTGAAATTTAGGGGTTTATGGTGTACCGGTTGTATCGAGAGGGTTCTCTTGGCTGATAAATGGAAAAAAACTAATACTTTTTCTTTTTTCCGTTGCTTCGCTAATAGAACCAGACTAAATGGCCTTGCTAGCAACATACACCGTGGCCATGAATTGGACCTTTCATGGTTTAATGACTTCTTGCAGAAAGTCGCCCATCTTAACCAACTTAGAAAAATTCTTCCATGTCATATCCACCATTTTCTTGAAGTAGACACCTTTCTGGGCATAGATAAAATATTTTGTCACCTTCCACGTGAGTCTTCTTGGAATAATTCAGATGGCTTCTCCTACCATGTTCACTGGGGCGAATCTATCTAAGGTTATCTTGGTATTGAATCCAAAACGATTCATGAAGTCTCCGGCGATATCTGGCCACTCTCACGAACTCCATGGATCCTGCCTAGTATACTAGCTAAGTGCCTCACTGGTCAAACATATGATGAATGACTTCATTCTCAACTACTCGTTTCCCCAACATCTACAATCTTAACACCGTAGGCTCTCAAACGTGCATGCGGTCACTTATCCCATTGAAGACATCAAATTTAGGCAATTAGTAACCCACTAGCAAGTCAACATCGGAATGGATACAGAAATCTTCAAAATCAAGGCTCTCGCTTCCTCAAGAAACTTTTAGGCTCTTCATTTATTTCCTCAAACTGTGCAAATGATCAACTACTGAGTGATCCTCCTTAGCCACTATATCATTTTCCAACTCGGCATACTAGTCTACATCGAATGGCACTTTGGCCGTGATGAGTGCTGTGAAAGTTGGTTCCTTGATTTCATATATTGGTGGAGCATATCTCTCATGAGTGGTGACATATGCCGCTAGTATGTGCTTCACATTTGGGTTGGTAAATGCGGTAACACTCTAAGAGAGGGTGTAAACATGACTGGTGGGGCCATAGTCCTGGATATATGGTGTTATGGATGGATGGGGTGGATTAGCTTGAGTAAATGGCGGTATAATACGAGGAGCAGTAGGGGGTGTTATGCTAGTAGTGCCGACAGGTGTACTTGCGTGTGGTTGTATGAATGATGGAAAATGATAGAAGATGGGTGAATCCATGGATGGAAAACGAGATGGGGTTTTCAAGGTTGTTACGGGCAAATTCGCTGAGTCCTTGACATGTTGCTTTTCTCTTCTTATAATTTCTATATTTTGCCCTAGGCAAGCAATGTACTCATCATTTTACGTGTTATCCCCTCCTCCAGAAGCCCCGTGGAAAGTATGTAACAACCAACGCACCTCGTAACGAGTCTGTTGTCTCTGTGTTAACCATTTTTCCTTTGGATATTAGGGTGTAAGGTAGCCCCACCGGTTCGACAATCAACAAAAATTAACCTCTGCTTTGGGGATAAAGATATAAAAAACGAGCGAAAGTAGAAATAGAGGAGAGAGTTAGTTGGAGATAACATGAATATATGTTATGACATAGATTCATTTAGCTCAAACCAAGTATCATATCGGACAAGTAAAATGTGTCATATTATATAAAATGGGGCCTCCTTTTGCCAAAGGTAGGCCAACGTATTAAGTAGTAGCAACAGATTAATCCAAGTTGTTTAACCCATTTAAGATTTGGGACAAACTTAAGTTCTTCTTTGATAAAAGGGACGAGCCCTGATGGATAAAAGACGATGCAAAATATTGCTCAAAAGGCTTCCGACAATGGTCAAATAATTCCTGAAAATGAATATGCTAAAGTACAAAGTACGGCCTCAAGGGCTTAATAAGATTGTCTGGGAACCGGTCACTAAAATACTGCGATGAACGGGTGTTAAAATAATTGACAAAGCAAATCTCTTTATCCCTCAACATTCAAAGTTGTCTAACAAGGATGGCAACCGGATACTCCATATAAGTCAATTCTTCGTTAATGTCAATAGCCTCCGCTTGGACGATGAGAGATGGGTCTCCAACCACCCTCTTCAACATAGGCACATGCATTAAGGACATCTCTGGAGGTAACTCGAGCCTACAAGCCACTTGACCAACTCTCTTCATGATTTTGTATGGTCTGATATACCTTGGACTCAATTTTCCTTTCTTCCATAATCTTATTATTCCCTTTATGGGAGAAACTTTCAAAAATAACCAATCATCCTCTTTGAACTTCAAATCTCTGTGACGCACATCTGAATAGGACTTTTGGCGACTCTGAGCGACTTTCAACATCTCCTTAATAATATTGACCTTCTCCCAAGCCTGATCAACGAGGTTTGGCCCTATCAGTTTTGCTTCACCAACCTCAAACCAACCAATGTGAGATCTATGACTCCTACCATATAGAGCTTCGAAGGGCGACATCTAAATGGTGGCATAATAGTTATTGTTAAAGGAAAATTCTATGAGCAAATGATCATCCCTGCTACCTTTGAAGTCCAAAACACAAGCACACAACATAACCTCAAGAATTTGTATAGTCCGCTCTGCCTGCCCATCGTGTGTGGATGGTAAGTTGTAGTAAGATTCACTTGAGTACGCTGAAATATTTGCCAAAGTTAGCAATGAATTGTGCTCCTCGATTTGAGATGATGGAAACTGGAGTGCCATGAAATCCGACTTTTTCCTTGATATACAACTAGGCATAATGTTCTATTGTATTATTAGCCTTATCAGGAAAGAAGTGTGTTGATTTCGTTAGTCGATCCACAATCACCCAAATTAAATTAGACTTGCGAGGCGTGCGAACCGACCAAAAAGTCCATATTGATCATCTCTTCTTTCCACATTGGAATCTCTATATTGTGTGCCAAGCCACCGGGCATTTTGGTGATCGGCCTTCACTTGTTGGAAATATAGGCATCTAGCCATAAAGTCTGCTACATACCTCTTCATGTCATTCCACCTATTGACTTCCTTAAGATCATGGAACATCTTCGTAGAGCCTGGGTGTACGAAATACTTAGAACTATGAGCCTCGGTCATGATTCTCCCTCGAAGAACATCTATATTCGGAACACCATCAGCCATAGTACCTTAGTGTACCATCATTCTTACCAAGAGAAAAAGCCATGATTTTGTTTTTATGAATTTCCTCCTTCAATTGCGCTAGAAATGGATTATCATATTCTTTCTCCTTAACTTCAACCACTAGCGATGGGTCGACTCTATGTTGCAAAATTACCCCACCTTCACTAGAGTCCACAAGCCGAACTCCCAAACTACCCAACCGTTGAACTTCCTTGGCCATATGGTGTGCCTCCAAATGAGCTAGACTACCCATAGATTTTCGGCTAAGAGCATCTGCGACTATATTAGCTTTCCCCGGATGATAGAGAATGTCGACGTCGTAGTCCTTGAGTAACTCAAGCCATCTCCTTTGCCATATATTCAACTCCTCATTCTTGGATATATATTGAAGACTTATGGTTCGTGAATATTTCTGCATGAACCCCCAAACAAATAATTACGCCAAATCTACAATGTGAACTCCACCGCCGCAAGCTCTACGTCATGTGTTGGATAATTCTTCTCATGGTTCTTGAGTGTCCTAAAAGCATAACCGATCTCTTTGCTATGTTGCATTGACACACATCCAATTCCAACCCTTGAAGCATCACAATATACAACAAATCCATACGCACATTTTGATAAGGTCAACACCGGTGCCATGGTCAACGTTGACTTCAACTCTTTAAATGTCTTTCACAAGTATCTAACCATTGAAATTTAGCTACCTTTTGTGTTAACTTAGTCAATGGAGAGGCAAAAGAATTAAATCCCTCCACAAACTTTCCGTAACACCCTTCTAAGCCCAAGAAACTACGAATCTCTATCGATGTTGTGGGTCGAGACAATTCTTCATAGCTGTAATATTTTGAGTTTAACCTTGATTCCCTCACTAGAAACAACATGACCCAAGAAAGTGCTAGACTCAAGCCAAAACTCACATTTCAAAAACTTCGCATACAATTTGTGCTGATACAGAGTTTGTAAAATCGCTTGAGATGATCGGCATGCTCCTCTCGACTTGGTGAATTCACACGAATATTTTCCATGAAAACTATCACAAAGGAGTGGAGAAAAGTCTTGAAGACTCAAATAATAAGATCCATGAAAGTTGTAGGAGCATTCGTTACCCCAAAAGAAGTAACTAGAAATTCAAAGTGCCCATACTGTGTTTTGAAAGTTGTTTTCGAAATATCTTGCTCCCTAATCTTCAATTGGTGATACCCCAATCTTAAATCAATTTTGGAGAAGTACTTAGCCCCTTTTAACTGATCAAACAAATCATCTATCTTGGGCAGTGGGTACTTATTCCCTATTGTGACCTTGTTGAGCTGACGATAGTCGATACACATCCTCAATGACCAACCGTCTTCCTTACAAAGAGAACTAGTACTCCCCAAGGTGACACACTCGGTCACATGAAACCCTTCTCTAGCAGGCCTTCAACTACTCATATAATTCCTTCAATTCTACATGAGGCATTCTATAAGGTGAAAATGATTTAGGTCGCGTTCCCGGCAATACATCGATCTTAAAGTCAATCTCCCTATCGGGTGGGATTCCAGGAAGCTCATCAGGAAAGACATTTGGAAATTTATTTTCAACCGTCATGGACTCAAGTGTCGGTGCCTCAGCATCAGTGTCCGTGACTCGGACCAAATGGTAGATGCATCCCTTGCTGATCATCTTCGCAGCCTTATGGTAAGAAATAAACCTACCCTTTGGCACAACACTATCCCCCTTCCACTCAACTAGATCGCCAGGAAACTTAAACCTAAAGGTTCCATACCCATTATCACATCAAACTCCACCAACCCCAATTCAATGAGATCGGTTGTGGTGCCTCAACCATGCATAGTGACAATATAATCCCTATAAACACTCGTGGCCACAATAGACTCGCTAACTGGAGTACACAAAGAATGACTTACGAAGCTGTACTGGTACTATCTTGAATTCCATAGCAACATAAGGACTGACATACGATAATTTGGAACCAGGCTCTGTAAAAGCATGAATATCATGAGATTGGAAAGTTATTATACCTGTGACGACTCTAGAGAAGCCTCATAACTTTGACGGTCTCACATTGCATATAACCTATCAGATCATCCCAAACCATGTGCACCACATCTAGTTGCACGATGCCCTACGAGTGTTGGAGTACCTCGAGTCGGAGGTGGTGCTGCAGAAGTAGTAGCTCCTGAACTAGACCGCTACACCACACCTCTACCAGCATTCTGACGGGATGAAGGGAAATCTCTTTAAATATTATCGCTAAGATCACACCCATAGCATATGGGAAGGTTCATGCAATAGACTCCTGAATTCATCTTCCCATATCTAGGGCATGAGAACCTCTATTGCGGCTGGAATCTCTCGGTTGACTGAACCTGTTGGTAAGAACCCCTATTACCCGGACTATACCATAAATGACTCCATTGAGTTGACCAATCAATAATGGAAGTGCACAGGCTGAATACTGAACGAAAGACTATGATGGTTAAGATGACCCTCTCCTGAAAATTTCCCTTCCACCACTACCACCACTGAAAGAACAACCAAATTTGCTCGCGTACTGGACCTTTTTGTTACCATCTCGCTCCATTTTGTTCTTCAATTTCTGGATTTCTATGGCTTGAGAAAATGCCACCATCTTCCCATAGTTCATATCAAAATTCAAGGCGGCTATAGAGGCCTCGGGCCTTGCACAAACTGGCGCACCCTAGCTTATATATTGGGTTACATGTAAACAACATACTTGGAAAGATCTGTAAATTTCATATGGTAGTCCCACGCGCTCATACTACCTTTTTCAAGTTATCAAATTCGGGGGCATAGGATGCTCTAGTCTCGGCAGGCAAGAAATGGTCCATAAAAGCATTTGCAAAGTCGTTCCACTCTGCTGGAGGGCTACCCTCCTCGCGGGACTTCTCCCAAAATTCAAACCATGAATACGCCACTTCTTTCAAATGATAAGAGGCCAATTCCACTATTTCTGTCTCTGTGTCATGCATCACACGAAAAGTCTTATGCATCTCATCAATAAATTCTTACGGGTCCTCCTCGGGCTTAGTACACGTGAACACCGAGCATCCAACTGAAGGAATCTGTTCACCCTGTAACTAGTTGAATCCCCTTGGTGGCTAGAGGAAGTAGATATGGCATTCAATCTCTAGGTCTGGGAAGCCACCACCTGAGTCAACAATTGGATGGCTCCCCTAAGGTCCCCGTCAGAACCACTAGGACCGAACCTTGAGGCTGGAGGTGGAACTGCAATATCAGTTGGACGAGGAATATCTACATATTCAACAGGAATAGTAGAAAAAGGTGGAGTTGTAGTTGGGGGAATGTCTTCACCCCGTGGGTGATCAGCCGCAACATCTGGTATTTTATTTTCTGCCACTCTTGAGGTGGAATTGGCTCTTTAGCCACTCTTTGCCTTATTCATAGGCACCATGTACTGAAAAAATTATAATAACGCACGAACTAAAAGGGACAGTCTTGTAATCAAGCTCTATCACACGATCTAGAATATCAAAGAAGGGTGACATTCCTAAATGCCCAAGTAGCCTCCTAGTTGTAGATGTGGTAGACTTCACACCTATAATAACGACTCTAGTAAGAAAAACTTTGAGACATCCTAGGACACCTTAAAACATTAGGCTCTGATACCAAAATTGTCACACCCCTGTTGGGGAGCAAACCCGCCGCTCAACCGAGTTACTCCAGTCGGGGAAGTCTACTTAGTGCCTACCATCCAACTTTGCCCATGAACAATTTATGAATTAATGACAAGAGATAGACAACGAGAGGATAAAATGTATATTACCAATTATCATTACTTATAGGAACTTTATTACAATTAACAAAACATTACAAGTTCATAGTTTAAAGGTGAAAAAATCCGACAACTACATCATTTTTTAGTTTGTTTTTTCCCCTTTTAAAAATATATCCCACAATACATCTACGGATCCTCTAACTGAACATGAGTGAAATATGAAAGTGTCAATATCAAGGGCCCAGCTATAGCTCAAAATATAATGTACATGAATTAAAATGACATAAGGCCCTAATACGGAGTAGAGCTCACAGAGTCAGCTGAGAGGAGGGTACACCTATTAAGAACATGTGTCACCTACAATGGAACCATATAATCTTCAGCCTCCTGCAAAAGGACGTTAATACATATGAAATATTACTAGTATCTAAATCTAAGTACCCTTAGATGGAATGGAGTTGCTACATAATGAAACATGGAAGCAGTAAGAACATCAAATAATATCTAAATACAAAGTTAAAACATAATAAATATTCAAATATGCAATAACGTTTGTGGTTGGGAGATAATTAATTACGGACGCACCACCATACACATGGCATGTATTCCGATATCAGCCCGACATGCTAGGCCGTCCTACCCCAATGTATGTGGGTTGACACAGAAATACAAAACCACCATATGCATGGCATGGTGTCCGATCTCCGCCCGATGATCTAGGTCGCCTCACCATAATGCCATATCGATCGGTATGGTCTTTGCTAGCTATCAATTTTTCCCAATCAAGGGGAATAATCACATTATAATATAGAGGGGATTTGTAGCTCAATCAACTCCAACACCGGCATGTGTATCTTTGGGCTTAGGCCTTTACAACCCACTCTTCCTCGGTGACCTCACGATCCTCCCAAAAACTATTTCTATATAAAATAAATATGTTTATCTCATCGGTTTCATAAAATCTTTCATTTCATTGGAACTTTCGGCCATACATGATAATTTTCATTCTTGGAACGATGTATGCATTTCACATTTCATACTTTCATTCCTTTGCTTTTCATGGATCATCATCAAACGTTAAAGACACTTACGATTTTGGTGCTTCAACTCATAAGTTTGTAAGAGCTCAAAACACATTGGAACTAATTACAAATGGAGAGCATAATGATTTCAATGGAATGATTGATTGAGTTCATAAGCGGTTGATAAATCAATCATACTTGAATTATTTCCCAAGGGATAACATCATATCATAAGGTCAATTGAGACATGACTTTGGTAAATAGGCATTTGATACATCAGTCGTTTGTAGAAATTTAACACAATAAGGATAAGAAGTTGGACAAACCATACTTGGAATTCGTAAGGAGATCATGGAATCCAATTCTACGGAGGGAGTTTACGCAACACACATCAAATTCGCCCCTCTAGTTATATTATGACTGTCCACCACACTAATTAGCTTCAATCTACAATAATACAACACAAATATACCAATATTAGTAAGGATGTTTTATATTTTGCTCACTTAGGCATTATGTCAAGCATCTAGTGTGCACATTTATCTAACACCTTCATCAATGATATTTATTCATCAAATACTCACTCTATGCCCCACCAATTCACAATATTGTCACACCTCCTTTTCCACTACCCCCGGAAGGGTGTAAGGGAGTTTTTTCAATTTAAGTGAAAATCGAAACGAGATTATTTTATTTAAAATTAAGAGTCGCCACTCGGGATAGTTTATGGTCGCCACTCGGGATAGCTTATGAAAATCGAAACGAGATTATTTTATTTTACTGATTTTGCCGCCTATATTTTTTGTTTGTTTGTTTAGGACCGGTGCCCTCTTGTTGCAGCTCTCTCGCGCTGCAGTTGCTGGTTTCCGCGAGCTCTGGTAGTGAGGGACGGTTGGAATATGGAGAGGAGGGGGTGTCTTGGTGTAAGGGAGATGAGTGTTTGTGATGGAGTTGGTGAGAGGTTGGCCGGCGTCTGGTTTTGGGTAGGCGAGACTGGCCGGCGGAGATGAGTTCAAGGAGGAGGAGTGTGCGGTTGTTTCTCTTCTCCATGTGTGCGTGTGGTTGTGCGTTCTATGGGGAGGAGGGGTGTGTGGCTGTGTCTGTGTAAGGGTGTGTAAGAAGGTGTGTCGTCGGTGGGAGGTCCGGCGATGAGCATCCGGTGGAGGACGTGGACTGGCGGCTCTTTTTTTTGTGAAGATGAAGGTATTCTCCTTTCTTTTTGCTTAGGGTCCGTTAGGTTATTGTGTGTCCGGTTCGGGAAGAAGGAGTGTGTCTTGTAGGGGTGTATTAGTGTTAGGGTGTTATGGGCTTAGGGAATGGGCCATTCATTTTGGGCCTCTTGCAAGAAAAGTGAAATCAGTAGTTTCATAAAAATATCAGCCACTCGGGCACATTGACGCTTACAATTAAAGCCTCTCGGGCAAGCTTCTTAGTCACTCGTGACTCTACTCTGATAAGTCAATGCTCACACTCAACACTCTCTCTCATAAGTTACCATGTAACAACTGCTGCGGCGTGCAGCCCGATCCAANATATATATATATATATATATATATATATATATATATATATATATTGCTGCGGTGTGCAGCCCGATCCATATAACATATGCTTCGGCGTGCATCCCGATCCATATAACATACTGTGATGACCCAAAAGGTCATCTTGAGTAATTTAGCAGAAACTGTGTTCTATGGCCCGAAAGCCTCCATTCATCTTACCTCGATGTGGGTGCACAGCCCGAGCGCGTAGCTGGGAAGCTTTTATGTGGAAATGTGTTGAACTGGTGAATTTATGATAATTAATAAAATAAAGTTGACTTTGGTGAATATTTTTGGTAAATGATCCGGACCCGTGATTTGACGATCCCGGAGGGTCCGTAGGAAAATATGGGACATGGGTGTATGTCCGAAATCGAATTTTGAGGTCCCAAGTCCGAGAAATGAATTTTTAAAGAAAATTATTTTCTGAAAATAAGAAAGACTTTTGAAAATGAACTTTGATGTGAAATCTGTGTTACCGGGCCCGTATTATGGTTACGGAGCCCGGAACAGATTTAATATATGTTATATGAGTTATCTGTGAAATTTGGTGTAAAACGGACTTAAAATGACGTGGTTCCGATAGAAATTGGAATATTTGAGCTTTATGAAGTTTTATGAAAATTCCATGAGTTTTGAGGTTTAATTCATTGTTTTGATGTTATTTTAGTGGTTTAATCAGTCGAATGAGTTCGTATGATGATTTTAGAAGTCGTGTGTATATTTGGTGTCATTCCGAGTAGTGTAGTTCAGTTCGACACGTTGTTAGCGAAGTCTAGAAAACTTAAAATTCCTAAGTTTGGTTCTTGGTTTTTGGGGGTGTGATTTTAGGTTTTAGCGTTGTTTTTGGGTGTTCTAAAGGCTCGAGAGAGTCCGTGTTATTATTTGGGACTCGTTGGTAAGTTAGACTAAGGCTCGGGTGGGCCCAGGTGCCTTCTGGGCACCTAACGGGGCTAAAATCCAGCAAAACATAGCTGTTGGTGCACCTGTTCTGGTGTGACTGCAGGTGCGGTTGCCCAATCGCAGGTGTGGGACCGCTTCTGCGGTCCCCAGCATCGCAGGTGCGATTACCCAATAGCCTGGCCAATTATCGCGGGTGCGGAAAATTTTCTGCAGGAGCGGAGCCGCAGGTGAGGTCTGCACTCCGCATGCGCGGGCCCAGGCTCCCCAGCCCCTTTTTTGCAGGTGCGAGATATTTCTCGCAGGTGCGGTCCCCGAGCCGCAGGTGCGGAATCACTGTGCAGGCAGTTTGCTTTATATACGGGTTTTAAATCCATTTTTCTCATTTCTTTCTTCTTCCTTGGGCGATTTTCCTCCATTGTTAAGGGCTAACGACCTAGTCTTCTAAGTTAAGTGAACTCTACTAAAAAATTAGCTTCCTGCATGGATTCTAGCTTAATTAACTACATAAATTAGTGCAAAAATCAATAATTTGGGTAGTAACCTAGAACTTGTGATCATTTGAGAATTTTCTGTGAAATGGCCATGAAATCATGTAAGAATCATATATTAATGATCCTTAGGCTTTGGGTGAGTGTTCCCTTCGAGAATTATTTGAATCCGAGCGAGCAGTCCCGGGGTCGAATTTTGGTATTTTTGGAAGAATGCTAGGAGTTGTATATTTAGGCTATGGGATTGTGTGAATGAGTCATTATTGATGTTAATAAGTTAATTATGTCTAGATATTGTTGTTCCGGAGTTGAATTCAAATGGAAAGGCGGTGTTAGAGGCTTGATTGCTATTTTTGGACCCGAGGTAAGTGTCTTGCCTAACTTTGGTGAGGAAATAGGTATTGTATGCTATGTGTGAAGTGTTTATCATGTTCAATGCATAGGTGAGGTGATGAGTACCCATGCATTAAGTGTCAATCATGCCCGTGAGTCTATTTTCGATAAAAACCTTATTATTACTTCCATGTTCATTATATTATGCAATTGTCTCAACTTGGAAGTTGATTAATCTTGAAAACACTGGTTGATGAACTCATGATCTATTGGTTCGATTCAGAACCCAATTGTAAAGGATATATTTGAAATGATTGGTTATAGCTGAGACCCTTCCCGGGCAATCTTTACGATATTGACTGATACTTTCCCCTTGCCGGGTGATTTTGAATTGTATTTCTATTATGTTGTATTCCTTGCCATTGATATTGTCATTGTTTTGGTGAGGAAGAGAGTAAAAGCACGAAGGATGATGCCGTGCCATATTTTATATTGTTATGCACGAGGGGACATTCCATGCCATATTTTATATTGTTATGCACGAGGGGACATTCCGTGCCATATTTTATATTGTTATGCATGAGGGGACATTCCGTTCCATATTTTATATTTTTATGCACGAGGGGACATTCCGTGACATATTTTATATTGTTATGCACGAGGGGACATTCCGTTCCATATTTTATATTGTTATGCACGAGGGGACCTTACGTGCCATATTTTATATTGTTATGCACGAGGGGACATTCTGTGCCGTGATTGTGATGTTTTATGCACGAGGGGACATTCCGTGCCATTCTTATGTTGTTTATGCACGTGAGGACATTTCATGCCATATTTTATATTATTATGCACGACGGGACATGCCGTGCCATTTTTTCCACTGTTTAATTTGTGTTGTCCATTCCCGTTACTATTTTCAGATATTTTAGACTGTTGTTTTCGTTTCCGTACTTTCAGTACTTCCTATCTCTTACCCCCAGCATGTTCCTCCCCGTAATTGTATTCTTGTTTATTTTCTACTATACTATTGAACTGCACAGGTACATTTTGTTGTCGTGTTCTAGCCTCGTCACTACTTCGCCGAGGTTAGGCTCGACACTTACTCAGTACATGGGGTCAGTTGTACTGATGCTACACCTGTACCTCTTTATGTTGTGCAGATTTCCCAGCCGGACCCAGAGGACATCACTAGTGGGAGTATCCTTTAGTTCACCATAGAGGCTTCAAGGTATACCCGTTAGCGTTCGTGGGCCTTGGCGTCTCTCTTATCCTTAGTTCTTCATTTATGTCTTGTTTTTCCTCTAGTATTCAGAGACAGTCATGTATTTCCTTTCAGACTTTTTATTTAGCACTCCTATAGACAGCTCGTGAGTTTTTGACTCCAGGTTTTGGGAAATTATTGCGACGTTGTATCATGTTGTCTTTACTTAGTTTTGAAACTTTATTTATTTCCGCTGTTAAGTTGTGAACTGTTTTTAGCTTATTCTGTTAATTCGATGTTATCATGTTAGTTTAAATGTATACGTTGGCTTGTCTAGCGGGTTCAACGTTGGACGCCATCACGACCCGATGGTGGGATTTGGGGGCATAAAAAGTTGGTATCAGAGCTCTAGATTGCTTAGGTCTCACAACTCACGGGCAACTTGGTAGTGTATGAGGGATCGGTACGGAGACGTCTGTATTTATCCCTCAGAGGTTGCAAAGTTAGGATGAATCCACATTTCTTTTCATCTTTTTCGTGCGATATAAATTCTGAGTACTGAATGAGTTTCTATTCTATTCTCTCGCAGATGGCGAGGACGCGTGCTTCCCTAGGTTCCACTCAGAAGCCCGACACTCCTGCTACCGCTCCTTCGAGGGGTCGAGGTAGAGGTCGAGGATGAGGCCGTACTAGAGGCCGAGGCAGAGGCCGGGCTAAGCCTAGAGTAGCAGCCCCAGTGGAGGACCGTCAGGTCGAGTCTGACGAGGAGGTCACAGTTCCGGCAGTCCCAGTTGGACCAGCTCAGGTCCTAGAGGGGTTCATAGCTACCCCAGTGCTTCAGGAATCTCTTGTCCGTCTATTCGGACTCATGGAGAGTGTAGCATAGGCGGTCTTCTTCCTAGTGCACCAGCCGTCTCTCAGGCTGGGGGAGGTACCCAGAGTCCTGCCACTCGCACGCCAGAGTAGCTTGCTCCACAGTTTCAGACTCCGGCACCTCAACCAGCCGGAGTAGCTCAGCCGGGTATTGCATCACCGGTACCATAGGGAGCAGCTATGTTAGCGGATGCTTTGTGGAGACTGGACAAGTTCACTAAATTATTCACTGGTACTTTTAATGGTTCACCATCAGAGGATCCCCAAGATTATTTGGATAGCTGCCATGAGGTTCTTCGGAACATGGGCATAGTGGAGTCCAACGGAGTTGACATCCCTACTTTTCGGCTATCTGGGGCTGCCAAGAGTTGGTGGAGAGACTATTGCTTAAGCAGAACAGTTGGGTCTGCACCCTTGACTTGGACTCAGTTCTTAGAGGTATTTTTGGGAATGTTCCTTTCTATTACTCAGAGGGAGGACCTTCGAAGGCAGTTTGAGCATGTCCAGCAGGGGTCTATGACAGTCACTCAGTACGAGACCAGGTTCATCACTCTAGCTCGACATGCTCTTATGATACTTCCTACTGATCGGGGAGGGTTCAGAGATTTATTAAGGGATTGACCCAGCCTATCAGACTTCAGATGGTTAGAGAGTCAGGTACTGATATTTCGTTCCAGGATGCGGCCAATATGGCCAGGAGGATTGAGATTATTATGTCACAGGGTGGTGGTAGGGGGCTGGCAAGAGGCCCCATCATTTTGGTCGTTTCAGTTGAGCCTCATATGGGGGCAGGGTTTCTTCAGGTAGAGGTCATCCTCCCAGACTCTATGAGTCGGCACTTCAGGTAGCTCACAGTGCATCGCCAGCTCATATTGGTACAACGACAGCACCTATCCGTGCACTCCCGCTTTAGAATTTCCAGGGTGCTTATCATGGTCGACAAGGCCAGTTCCCGAGTCAGCAGCCACATCAACAGAGGCCTTGTTATACTTGCGGTGTTTTGGTGCATATTTCCAGGTTTTGCCCCCGAGGTCCTGGTGAGTCTCAGTATCAGGGTTCCCGTGCCATGGTTCCCGCGTCAGGCGCACCCCTACCCCCTCAGCCAGCTAGGGATGGCGATCAAGGTGCCATAGGTAGAGGTCAGACTCATAGAGGTGGAGGACATGCCACGGGAGGTATAGGTCAGGCCGCGGTAGGTCGACCTTGAGATGATCAGATTTGAGGGGCTCAGCCCCGGTGCTATGATTTTGTTGTCTGGCCTGATGCCGAGGCTTCTGATGTAGTTATTACAGGTATAGTTTCAGTTTGCAGCCGAGAGGCTTCGGTGTTATTTGATCCGGGTTATACATTCTCCTATGTGTCTTCATATTTTTCCCCTTATTCGCGTATGCCCCGTGATTCCTTGAGTACTGCTGTGCATGTTTCTACACCAGTGGGTAATTCTATGGTGGTAGATCAAGTCTACCGTGCCTGCTTAGTAATCATGGGTGGTCTGGAGATTCAGGTTGATCTTTTGCTTCTGAATATGGTTGATTTTGATGTTATATTGGGGATGGATTGGTTATCCCCCTATCATGCTATTCTGGACTGCGATGCCAAGACAGTGACCTTGTCTTTGCCAGGGGTGCCTCGTTTGGAGTGGAAGGGAAATACTAGTCATTCTTCTGGTAGAGTTATTTATTATATGAAGGCTTGGCGCATGGTCGGGAAGGGCTGTTTAGCCTATCTGGCCTATCTTCGTTATTCTAGCACTGAGGTTCCTTCCCTGGAGTCAGTGCTCATGGTTCGTGAGTTTCCAGAGGTTTGCCCTGCTGACCTGCCGGGTATGCCACCTGACAGGGATATTGATTTTTGTATTGAGTTAGCTCAGGGAACCCAGCCTATTTCTACTCTGCCGTATCGTATGTCCCTGCCAGAGTTGAAGGAGTTGAAAGATCAGTTGCAAGATTTGTTGGATACAGGCTTCATTAGGCCTAGTGTCTCTCCTTGAGGTTCTCCAGTATTGTTTGTCAATAAAAAAGATGGCTCGATGAGGATGTGTATTGACTACTGGCAGTTGAATAAGGTTACTATTAAGAACAAGTATCCTTTGCCGAGGATTGATGATTTATTCGACCAGCTTTAGGGTGCTTTAGTGTTTTCCAAGATTGACTTGAGATCTGGTTATCATCAGCTGAGGATTAGGGCATCTTATGTCCCTAATACAGCTTTTCACACTCGTTATGGGCATTATGAGTTCTTGGTGATCTGACGAATGCCCCCGCTAATTTTATGGAATTGATGCACCGAGTGTTCAGGCCTTATTTGGACTAATTCGTGATTTTTTTCATTGATGATATATTGGTATACTCTCGCAGCCGAGAGGAGCATGAGCCGCACCTTAGAGTCGTCCTCCAAACTTTGAGGGGTAGTCAGTTGTATGCTAAATTCTCCAAGTGTGAGTTTTCATTGAGTTCAGTTGCATTTCTAGGCCATGTGGTATCGTCAGAGGGTGTTTAGGTAGAACCTAGGAAGATTTCAGCAGTTAGAGATTGGCCTACACCCACCTCAGCTACAGAGATCCGGAGTTTCTTGGGCTTAGCAGGTTATTATCGTCGGTTTGTCGTGGGATTTTCATCCATTGCAGCCCCGATGACCAGGTTGACTCAGAAGAGTGCCCAGTTCAGGTGGTATGATGAGTGCGAGGCGAGCTTTCAGAATCTCACGACAGCCTTGACCATGACACCATTGTTGGTTTTGCCCACAGGTTCAGGATCGTATACCGTGTATTGTGATGCTTCACGGGTTGGGCTTGGTGCAGTATTGATGCAGGATGACAAGGTTATGGCCTATGCTTCTCGTCAGTTGAAAGTCCATGAGAAGATCTATCCAGTTCATGACTTGGAGTTAGCCGCTATTGTGCATGCATTGAAGATTTGGAGGCATTACTTGTATGGTGTGCCATGTGAGGTGTTCACGGATCATAAGAGCTTGTAGTATTTGCTTAAATAGAAGGAGTTGAACATGAGATAGAAGAGATGGCTAGAGTTGCTGAAGGATTATGATATTACCATTCTTTATCATCCAGGGAAGGCCAATGTGGTGGCTGATGCTTTGAGCAACAAGTCAGCTAGTATGGGTTATCTTGCCTATTTATCAGTCGGAGAGCGACCTCTTGATTTGGATGTTCAGGCGTTAGGCAACCGCTTTGTGAGATTGGAGGTTTCTGAGACTAGCAGTGTTTTGGCCCATACCATGGCCCATTCTTCTTTATATGACCGTATTCAGGCCAGACAGTATGATGATCGCTGTTTATGGGGTTTTAGAGATAGTGTCAAGCACAGAGATGCCAGGTAGGTTACAGTTGATGCTGAGGGAGTATTGAGGATGCACGGTCGTATTTGTGTACCCGATGTCGATGGCATTTGTGATTTGATACTACAGGAGGCCCATAGTTCCAGGTATCCTATTCATCCGGGCGCCGCAAAGATTTACCAGGACTTGCGGCAGCACTATTGGTGGCGTATGATGAAGAAGGATATTGTAGCTTATGTAGATCGGTGTTTGAATTATCAGCAAGTTAAGTACGAGCACTAGAGGCCCGGTGGTTTGATGCAGCAGATTCAGCTTCCCGAGTGGAAGTGGGAGCGTATCACTATGGACTTTGTATTTGGACTCCCACGGACTCAGAGGATGTTTGATGCAATATGGGTCATTGTGGATAGGCTGACCAAGTCAGCGCACTTCATTCCAGTATCAGTTTCGTATTCAGCAGAGAAGTTGACAAGGATCTATATGAGAAATATTGTTAGACTGCATGGTGCGCCCATATCCATTATATCAGACTGAGGTACTCAGTTTACCTCCCTTTTTGGAGAGTATTTCAGCGAGAGTTGGGCACCCAGATTAATTTGAGCACCACATTTCATCCCTAGACACACGCGCAGTCCGAGCGTACTATTCATCTTTTGGAGGATATGTTGCTAGCTTGTTTTATTGACTTTGGTGGTTCATGGGACCAGTTCTTGCCTTTAGATAAGTTTGCCTATAACAACAGCTATCAGTCGAGCATCCAAATGGCTCCATATGAGGCGTTGTATGGTAGAGGGTGTCGGTCTCCAGTCGGGTGGTTTGAGCCTGGAGAGGCTAGATTGTTGGGTTCTGAGTTAGTCCATGATGCCTTTGACAAGGTCAAGATCATTCAGGATAGACTTCGTACAGCTCAGTCTAGGTAGAAGAGTTATGCGGATCGCAGAGTTCTAGATTTGGCATTTATGGTAGGCGACAGTGTATTTCTTCGGGTGTTTCCCATGAAAGGCGTGATGAGATTCGGAAAGAAGGGCAAGTTGAGCCCTAGGTACATTGGTCCATTTGAGATTCTAGACAAGGTAGGAGAGGTGGCCTACAGACTTTCCTTGCCACGTATTTTGTCAGCCGTGCATCCAATATTTCACGTTTCTATGCTCCGGAGGTATATTGCGGACCCATTTCATGTACTTGACTCTAGTGGTGTCCAGTTGGACAAGGATTTGTCTTATGAGGAGGAGCCGGTAGCCATATTAGATTGGTAGGTGCGACAGTTGAGATCGAAGAGTTATCCTTCGATTCGTGTTCAGTGGAGAGGTCAGCCTGTTGAGGCAGCTACTTGGGAGTCCAAGCCCGATATGCGGAGTCGTTATCCCCACCTTTTCCCCGATTCAGGTACTTTTCTATGTCCGTTCGAGGACGAACAATTGTTTTAAAGGTTGAGATTGTGATGACCCAAAAGGTCATCTTGTGTAATTTAGCAGAAACTGTGTTCCGAGGCCCGAAAGCCTCCGTTGATCTCACCTCGATGTGTGTGCACAACCCGAGCACGTAGCCGAGAAGCTTTTATGTGGAAATGTGTTGAACTGCTGAATTTATGATAATTAATGGAATAAAGTTGACTTTTGTCAACATTTTTTGTAAACGGACCCGGACCCGTGATTTGACAGTCCCGGAGGGTCCGTAGGAAAATATGGGACCTGGGTGTATGCCCGGAATCAAATTCTGAGGTCCCAAACCCGAGAAATGAATTTTTAAAGAAAATTATTTACTGAAATAAGAAAGACTTTTGAAAATGAACTTTGATGTGAAATCTGCGTTACCGAGCCCGTATTATGGGTCCGGAGCCCGGAACAAGTTTAATATATGTTATGTAAGTTATTTGTGAAATTTGGTGTAAAACGGACTTGAAGTAACGTGGTTCGGATCAAAATTGGAATATTTGAGCTTTATGAAGTTTTAAGAAAATTCCATGAGTTTTGAGGTTTAATTCATTGTTTTGATGTTATTTTAGTGGTTTAATCTGTCGAATGAGTTTGTAGGATGATTTTGAAAGTCGTGTGTATATTTGGTGTCATTCCGAGTAGTGTACGTCAGTTCGGCACGTTGTTAGCGAAGTCTAGAAAACTTAAAGTTCCTAAGTTTGGTTCTTGGGGTTTGGGGATGTGATTTTGAGTTTTAGCATTGCTTTGGGTGTTCCGATGGCTCGTGCGAGTCTGTGTTATGATTTGGGAATCGTTGGTAAGTTGGACTAGGGATCAGGTGGGCCGAGGTGCCCTCCGGGCACCTAACGGGGCTAAAAACCAGCAAACATAGTTGCTGGTGCACCTGTTCTGGTGTGACCGTAGGTGCGGTTGCCCAGTCGCAGGTGCGATTACTCAATAGGCTGGCCAATTATCGCGGGTGCAGAAAATTTTCCGCCTCCACTCTGCAAGCACGGGGCTAGGCTCCCCAGCCCATTTCCGCAGGTGCAAGATTTTTGTCGCAGGTGCGGGACCGCAAGTGCGGTCCCCGAGCCGCATGTGCAGAATCAATGTGCAGGCAGTGTGTTTTATATACGGGTTTTAAACCCATTTTCTCATTTATTTCTTCTTCCTTGGGCGATTTTCCTCCATTGTTAAGGGCTAATGACCTGGTCTTCTAAGGCAAGTGAACTCTACTAAAAAATTAGGTTCATGCATGGGTTCTAGCTTAATTAAGTACATAAATTAATGCAAAAATCAAGAATTTGGTAGTAACCTAGAACTTGTGATCATTTAAGAATTTTCTGTGAAATGGCCATGAAATCAAGTAAGAATCGTATATTAATGATCCTTATGCTTTGGGTGAGTGTTTGCTTCGAGAATTATTGGAATCCGAGCGAGCGGGCCAGGGGTCGAATTTTAGTATTTTTGGAAGAATGCTAGGAATTGTATATTTAGTCTATGAGATTGTGTTAATGAGTCATTATTGATGTTAATAAGTTAATTATGTCTAGGTATTGTTGTTCCTGAGTTGAATTCAAAAGGAAAGGCGGTGTTAGAGGCTTGATTGCTGTTTTTGGACCCGAGGTTAGTGTCTTGCCTAACTTTGGTGAGGGAATAGGTATTGTATGCTATGTGTTAAGTTTATTATCATGTTCAATGCATAAGTGAGGTGACGAGTACCTATGCATTGTGTGTCAAGCATCCCCGTGAGTCTATTCTCGATAAAAACCTTATTATTACTTCCATGTTCGTTATATTATGCAATTGTCTCTACTTGGAAGTTGATTAATGTTGAAAACGCTGGTTGAAGAACTCATGATGTATTGGTTTGATTGAGAACCCAATTGTAAAGGATATATTTTAAATGATTGGTTATAGCTGAGACCCTTGTCGGGCAATTGTTACGATATTGTCTGATACTTTCCCCTTGCCGGGTGATTTTGAATTGTATTTCCATTATGCTGTATTCCTTGCCATTGATATTGTCATTGTTTTGGTGAGGAAGAGAGTAAGAGCACGAAGGGTGATGCCGTACCATATTTTATATTGTTATGCACGAGGGGACATTCCATGCCATATTTTATATTGTTATGCACGAGGGGACATTCGGTGCCATATTTTATATTTTTATGCACGAGGGGACATTCCGTGCCATATTTTATATTATTTTGCACGAGGGGACATTCCGTGCCATATTTTATATTGTTATGCACGAGGGGACATTCCGTGCCATAATTTATATTGTTATACACGAGGGGACATTCTGTGCCATATTTTATATTGTTATGCACGAGGGGACATTCCGTGCCATAATTTATATTGTTATACACGAGGGGACATTCTGTGCCATATTTTATATTGTTATGCACGAGGGGACTTTCCGTGCCATATTTTATATTGTTATGCACGAGGGGACATTCCGTGCCGTGATTGTGATGTTTTATGCACGAGGGGACATTCCGTGCCATGCATACGTTGTTTATGCATGAGGGGACATTCCGTGCCATATTTTATATTGTTATGCACGAGGGGACATTCCGTGCCGTGATTGTGATGTTTTATGCACGAGGGGACATTCCGTGCCATGCATACGTTGTTTATGCATGAGGGGACATTCCGTGCCATATTTTATATTATTATGCACGAGGGGACATGCTGTTCCATTTCTTTTCACTGTTTAATTTGTGTTGTCAGTTCCCGTTATTATTTTCGAATATTTTTGACTGTTGTTTTTGTTTCCGTCATTTCAGTATTTGCTATCTCTTACCCCCAGCATGTTCCTCCCCGTAATTGTATTCTTGTTTAGTTTCTACTATACTATTGAACTGCACATGTACATTTTGTTGTTGTGTTCTAGCCTCGTCACTACTTCGCCGAGGTTAGGCTCGACACTTACTCAGTACATGGGGTCGATTGTACTGATGCTACACCTGAACCTCTTTATGTTGTGCAGATTTCCCAGCAGAACCCAGAGGATGTCACTAGTGGGAGTGTCCTTCAGTTCACCATAGAGGCTTCAAGGTATACCCGCTGGCGTTCGTGGGCCTTGGCGTCTCTCCTATCCCTAGTTCTTCATTTCTGTCTTGTTTTTCCTCTAGTTTTCAGAGACAGTCATGTATTTCCTTTCAGACTTTGTATTTAGCACTCCTATAGACAGTTCGTGAGTTTGTGACTCCAGGTTTTGGGAAATTATTGCGACGTCGTATCATGTTGTCTTTACTTAGTTTTGAAACTTTATTTATTTCTGCTGTTAAGTTGTGAACTGTTTTTAGCTTATTCTGTTAATTCAATTTTGTCATGTTAGTTTAACTGTATACGCTGGCTTGTCTAGCGAGTTCAACGTTAGACGCCATCACGACTCGATGGTGGGATTTTGGGGCGTGACACATACGCTGCGGCGTGGAGCTCGATCCATATAACATGGGCAGCATCGTGCATCGTGATCCATATAACATATGCTGCAGGTGCATCCCGATCCATATAACATATGCTGCGGCTTGCAACCTGATCCATATAAGATACGCTGCGGCGTGCATCCCGATCCTCATAACATACGCTGCAGCGTGCAACCCGATCCATATAACATACGCTGCGGCGTGCATCCCGATCCATATAATAGTCAACTGCGCTCACTGGGGGTGTACAGACTCCTGGAGGGGCTCCTTCAGCCCAAGCGCTATACTGCTGCGGCGTGCAGCCCGATCTAATAAATATATATTGCTGTGGCATGCAGCCTGACCCATACATAATGTATTGCTGCAACGTGCAGCCTGTTCCACATATAATACATATATATTGCTGCAGCGTGCAGCTTGATCCATACATAATATATAATCTATATTGCTGCGGCGTGCATCCCGTTCCATATGTAATATATAACATATATATTGCTGCGGCGTGTAGCCCGACCCATAACTATTCTCACATACTCGGCTCTAGGCCTGGACATATATATTGTTGCGGCGCGCAACCCGATCCTTAACTATCATCACATCCTCGGCTCTCGGCCTGACTCAGTCATCCTCACAAGCCACTCAGGCAATTCATCTGGGAATAAGCCCAAAATACTTCTCCGAGTTTCAAGGCAGTGTGATAACAGTGAAATAACAACAAGTGGTAAACATGACTGAGTTCACAGATGTTCTACCAGGATAGTGGTAGAATAGTGTAAAAGTATCTCTGAGGGTATAAAAAGGTCGGCACAAGGCCCCAAAAATGGAAAATACCCCTGAGGGTCTAAACAGGTCGGCACAAGGCCCCAAACATGGAACATACCCCTGAGAGTCTAAACAGGTCGGCATAAGGCCCAAAACATGGCTCATAGCCCATAAACAGGTATAAACTTCTGAAAGATAGGATGTCATAAGGTTTCAAATCAAATACGCGGCTTAATAGTCGGTACGAAAGAACCAAGTCACGATCCCTATTGGTGCACGCCCACACGCTCGTCACCTAGCATGTGCGTCACCTCATTACCAAAACAATATCAAATACCGGGGTTTGATACCCTCAGGTTTAGAGTTACAATCGTTACTTACCTCAAAACAGCCCAAAAGCTACTCCGCGATGCTCTTGCCCCTCGAATTGGCTCCCAAATGCTCCGAATCTAACCAAAACCAGATAAACATCATCAATATATGCTAAAGGAACAAATCCCAAGCGAAAGCTATCCATTTTAAGCACAATTTTCGAAATTGGCCAAGCCCGAGCCCCGGGCACACGTCTCGGAATTCGATGAAAATCGCGTCACATGAATCCTTATCCGTTCCCGAGTTTACACATATAAAAGGCATCACAATCTGACCACAAACAACTCCTAAATTCCTTAATTTACAAGTCTCAATTTCCCAAGCCCTAAACCCCCAATTTATGCCATTAAATCCTCAAATTCCAAGCCTAACCCGTCACAAAATAATGTAAAAACGAGTTTTTAATCCGAGAAACTTATCTCCACTGAAGACTCTCGAATTCTCTTTTCAATTTGCTACCAAACTAGCTCAACCTGCATGCAATAATGAAATAAATGCCAAAATTTCGCGGAGGCACCTATTTATACTTTCTGTCCAGCTAATCCGCACCTGCGAACCATTTTTCGCACCTGCAGTCCCAGGTGCGCACCTGCACAATTCCACTAAATGTCCAATTCTCGCACCTGCGGTGCCTCATCCGCACCTGCGGCTTCCTCCAGCCTAGCCTCTTTTCGTACCTGCGCAATGACCTTCGCACCTGTGGCTCCCCATCTGCAGGTGCGGCCACACCAGCAAAATGACACTAGCAGCAATTTTTGCTACAATTCCTAAGTCCAAACCTTCGTTAACAATCTGAAATCAATCCCAAGCTCCTCGGGGCCCATACCAAACATACCAACACATCCCATAACCTCATTCGGACTTAGTCAAGCCTTCAAAACACCAAAAACAATGCAGAAACACCAAAAATCACATCAAATTCAAGCATATGAACTTTGAAATTTCACCAAAGATGTTGAAACCATCCAAAACACATCCGATTGACCTGAAAATTTGCACACATATCTAAAATGAAATTACGAACCTACTCCAACTTCGGAAACTCCATTCTGACCCCGATAGCCTAATCTCCATTGTCGACCAGAAATCGCCAAAAACTAGCTTTCGCCAATTCAAGCCTAATTCTACACCGGACTTCAAAACCACATTCCGAACACACTCATAAGTCCCAAATCACCTAATGAAGCTATCCGAACCATAAAATCCATATTCCGAGGTCGTTTACAAAATAGTCAACTTCTGGTTGACTGTTTCAACTATTGAACCAAGATAAGAGACTAAGTGTCTCATTTCTCTCCAAAACATGCTCCGAACCCGAGCCAACCAATCTAACACAATGTAATGAAGCTGAACCGCATATAATGAAGCAGAAATGGAGGAAACGGGACCAAACTCTTGCAACGGTCGGCCGGGTCGTTACATCCTCCCCTACTAAAACATACGTTCGTCCTCGAACGTGCCAAGAGTTGTTCTCCAACACCATCAAATTGCCACGTAGCCTACCATGCACATACTCGGGGACGATCCCACGTCACCCTATCCCATATAGATACAATTGCACAACACAGTTGAAATTTCGAAATCCAACCTGACCCATAAACCTTAGAACGAAATTTTCACTTCTGAAGTAATTTACAAGATCAAAATTCAACAACTATAAACTGAACAGGTCTGAACATGCTGGATCAAGCCATATCTGTAACTGAAGATGTAATCACATAGTATACCACATGACTCGAACACTAATAACGATAACTCTTAACCATAATAACTGCTCAGAACAACCCAATACTGGTACATAAACTCTTATCAAGAAATTCCTCGCTCTAACACTTTCATAAACCTCTTTTTTCTTTCACAATAAGACCTGGACGATTATCCCTACCTTCGGTAGCTTACGAGTTTACGTCCCCGATGATGAAGGTAACACGTAGAAAATATCAACCATTCGTCCGATCAGTCAGACATGAAGCTCCCATTTCCCAAACAGGTAGTATATCAGATTTCTAAGCCGACTCCCGATATTTATCCTTCCAACTATGTTGCAGACAACTCTGACAATATTCATTCCAGGTCCAATGACCTCTTCTCATCTAACACGTCCAATCTAATGACATGACACAACGATACAATTCGAAGCCATAACATGTGCAACTCGTGCACTCAATAGCAACATCCCAATGTAATCAAATTATATGAAATATTCACATGGGAGGATTATCCTGACATTAACAATTACCATCACAACATGATAAAAGCCTGGCACACATCGTAAAAACCAAAACACACGAATCCAATACCAAAGGTCATACCACTACATAATCTCCGCTACACTGTGCGATCTCATCGAAATGCTGGTCCACATGAAATACTACAAGCCATTTGGCTCGAAATCAATAACCAATTCGAAATTTGACATCAAGTACTAAAGTGTATTGCCACAACCACGGGGAAATCCGAAGATACCATACCACACAAATCAAAAAGAAAATAACCAGTACGTCTCAACCTTGTAATACCCAATTACTTACCTTACTCAGATCCCACTATAAAGCCACATTAGAACCGCACTATGTGTGCATATAACCAATCATCACCGCCCCCCGCAACACCGAAGGGTGACTCATAGATCACCAGAATATGAATAAACTCAATGACAATCAGATGGTACATTCCTCAACAATTGAAATTCAGAGTCAGTAATTCTGACCCGGTGTAGAACACACCCATACTGGCCTACCAATAACCCTAAACCAACTCTGGTCACTCACAACAGATAGATAACTCACCTAAGAGTTCACAATGACTGAATCATGGTACATACTAACATCTGACTAACCTTGCTCGCACCGTCACAGTTCACTACCACAAAATAACCTGTTTATGAGAACTCTCAGTCTTGAAGTCCATAAAGCGCACAAATTACTATATATGATATCAATTCCATCGCTCGATTACATAGCACATCCCTAATACCCAATCATTCAATAGCACCCATTTACCCAATAGAGTACATTACGACCTGTATCGAAGAATTTCCATTACTTGAGTCATTTCCAATCTCCACCTCTGCACGTCATAACTGATATCTGTATCTACACTTCCGAAGATCATAACTATCACGCAATCACTATATCCTCCTGAATCTAAATACAAACAACACCTACCCTCGAGGAATCATAATATGCGGTATAAGAACCTAAGCTGATGGTAGAACTAAGACGTTGAGAATTTTGCATACAATCTCTTTTCCCTCAAGGTCTGAAGCACAACTCTAAAATGCTGCTCATGATCCTCCCGAGATTGGAATACACCAAGATATCATCAATAAACATGATGACAAAAGAATCCAGATAAGGCCGGAGTACACTGTGCATCAAGTGCATAAAGGCTGCTGGGGCATTGGTCAACCCGAATGACATAACCAGAAATTCATAATGACCATATCTAGCCCTGAAAGAAGTCTTCGAAATGTTTGGCCTCCGAATATTCAATTGATGATAGACGGAACGCAAGTCAATCTTGGAAAATACCCTGGAACCCTGCAACTGATCAAACAAGTCATCTATACGAGGCAAGGGATACCGATTATTCACTGTAACCATGTGCAACTTCCAATAATCAATACACATGCACATAGAACCAACCTTCTTCTTCAAAAACAATACCGGTGCACCCCAAGGTGACACACTAGGCCGAATGAACCCCTTATCTAGGAGTTCCTGAAGCTGCTTCTTTAATTCCTTTAGCTCCGTTAGTGCCATACAATAAGGTGGAATAGAAATAGGCTGAGTGCCTGGCACCAGGTCAATACAAAAATCAATGTCCCTGTCAGGTGGCATTCCTGGCAGGTCTGCAGGAAACACGTTCGGAAAGTGATGGACCAAATGAACTGAATCAATAGCGGGAGTTTCACCACTGACATCCCTCAGAAAAGCCAGCTACGATAAACACCCCTTCTCCACCATACGCTGAGCCTTCAGGTAGGAAATCACCCTGCTAGGCACATACTCAGAAGAACCTCTCCACTCAAACCTCGGACATCCTGGCATTACTAAGGTCACGGTCTTAGCGTGAAAATCAAGAATAACATGACACGGAGAAAACCAATATATTCCTAATATCACATCAAAATCGACCATGCTGAGCAACAGTAGGTCCACTCTTGTCTCCAGACCCCCAATAGATATCACACATGACTAATACACATTGTCCACAATAATAGTATCACCCACCGGAGTCAACACATGAAGATATGTAACTAAAGACTCACGAGGCATATTTAGAAAATGGGAAAAAATATGATGAAACATAGGAATATGTAGAACCAGGGTCAAATAAAGCCAAAGCATCTCGGCAACGCACTGAGACAATACATGCGATCACTGCATGGGAGGCCATAGCATCTGGCCTGGCTGGAAAGGTATACATACGGGCCTGACCTCCACCTGCTCGACTTCCCCCTCTAGGGCGGCCTCTAGCTGACTGGCTACCACCCCTGGCTGCCTGGATGGGTGGTGAAGTAGCTGGAGCTGAAATTGAAGGCTGGATCCTCAGCTGATATGGACCTCCACGAAGATGAGGACATTGACTCCTCATATAATGAGTATGCTACCCCTGGCTACGCGTATACGCCAAGATGCCATCAATGAATACAATAAAAAAGAGTGCTAATATGGCTGGAATACACCGTTAATCAAATACATGAACTTTACTGGGGCAATGATTAGCTCAAAAGAGCCCACCAGGAACTCATAACTCAACAAAAAGATCCACTTCGCTCAACAACTAAACAACATGAGAGGTCTTCCCAAACACTCACAACTCGAATACGTATACCAAATCGAGATAGAAATCAAACACTCACTAGTTCTTGCCACATTCCCAGCCAATCCTTTTGTCACAAATCACAGTCTGAACACATCTAACCATGAAATCATACTCACCACCTAGGCATCCATCCACAAAGTCCCGCCAATAAGGACATCAACAGACATATAAGTTCCCAAATACATTTGCTCACACAGCAAAACCTCAGCACTCAAGCCACAGACAGAATCCGGCCCCAAGTCCTCCAGACTGGCCCATTATCAACATGCTAAAATCACATATCATCCATGGAAGTCACAAGACGTCGATGCACAACTGATACCAAGTGCTCTCGAGCGCATTCGAATACATGGACAAAATTCAAGAGTTACGCTCTTGGCTGAATAAAATAGATTCGCACGACAAGAATTCAAGAATGTGAGATTTTCCTAAGGGTTCTGCAGCCTCTCGAAGATAAGTACAAACGTCTCTGTACCGATCCACAAGACTCTACTAAACCTGCTCATGACTGGTGAGTCCTATGTAACCTAGCGCTCTGATACCAACTTGTCACGATCCTTAAACCTAACTGACCGTGATGGCGCCTATCGTGATACTAGGCTACCCAATTTACTGAAATTAACAAAAATGATCTTTTTTCCATTTAATAAATTAAATATCCAAATTTTCATAATAATTTTGTTTCTTAAGTATTTCGAAATAGTAAAAATGATTAGAACATCTAAGAATAGTCCCAACATCTGGAGTCTACCGTCATGATCATCTAAGAGGCGATACAGTCTAATAAAAATCCTCTACTATAACAAGTCTTGGAAGTAAAGTAAAATGACTGAGTAGGAAGGAGTAAGAGTGGGTTGCGGACGCCGAGCAGCTACCTCACAATCTCCGAATAATGCTGCAAATGGGGTAGTTCAACTATCGCTCTGCCCCGGGTAACTGAATCTCCACACAAGGTTCAGGGAGTAACGCGAGTACGCCAACTCAGTAAGTAACACAAGTATCTAAAAACACGAGTGCAGTGACGAGCAATTAAACCTTATAGTTTCATAAAACTAAGTACTAGTAAAGGTAATAGATCGAATCAAGAGTCCATATTTACCAAATATTTCACAAAACTCCAATTTCCATTTTAAAATCTCGTATAAAACATTAGTCAACATTTATCAAGAGGCTCAGTCTAAAGAAAAGTGAAATCAGTAGTTGCATAAAAATATCAGCCACTCGGGCACAGTGTCGCTCACAAATAAAGCCTCTCGGGCAAGCCTCTTAGTCACTCGTGACTCTACTCTCATAAGTCAATGCTTACACTCAACACTCTCACTCATCAGGTACCATGTAACAACTGCTATGGTGTGCAGCTCGATCCAATACTATATATATATATATATATATTATTGCAGCGTTGCGCCCGATCCATATACTATACGTTGAGATGTGCAGCCCGATCCATATAACATACGCTGCGGCGTGAAACCCGATCCATATAATAGTCGACTACACTCACTAGGGGTGTACAAACTCCTGGAGGGGCTCCTTCAGCACAAGCGCTATATTGCTGCGGCGTGCAGCCCGATACACTATATATATTGCTGCGACGTGCAACCCGACCCATACATAATGCATATTGCTGCGGCGTGCATCCCGTTGCACGTATAATACATATATATTGTTGTGGCGTGCAGCCCGATCCATACATAATATATATTCTATATTGCTGCGGCGTGCAGCCCGATCCATATGTAATATATAACATATATATTGTTGCGGCGTGCAGCCCGACCCATAAATATTCTCACATACTTGGCTCTCAGCTTCGACATATATATTGCTGCAGCGCGCAGCCCGATCCTTAACTATCCTCACATACTCGGCTCTCGGCCTGACTTAGTCATCCTCACAAGCCACTCGAGCAATTCATCTTAACTCACGAGACTCAGCCCAAAATACTTCTCAGAGTTTCAAAGCAGTGTGATAACAATGAAAATAACAACAAGTGGTAAACATGACTGAGTTCATAGATGTTCTATCAGGATAGTGGTAGAATAGTGTAAAAGTACCTCTGAGAGTCTAAACAGGTCGGCACAAGGCCCCAAACATGGAATATATCCCTGAGGGTTTAAACAGGTCGGCACAAGGTCCCAAACATGGAACATACCCCTGAGGGTCTAAACAGGTCGACACAAGGCTTCAAACATGGCTCACAGCTCATAAACAAGTATAAACTTCTGAAAGATAGGATGTCATAAGGTTTCAAATCGAATACGTGGCTTAATAGTCGCTATGGGACGTACCAAGTCACGATCCCTATCGGTGTACGCCCGCACGCTCGTCACCTAGCATGTGCGTCACCTCATTTACTAAAACAATATCAAATACCGGGGTTTCATACCCGCAGATTTAGAGTTACAATCGTTACTTACCTCAAATCAACCCAAAAGCTACTCCGCGATGCTCTTGCCCCTCGAATTGGCTCCCAAATTCTCCGAATCTTACCAAAACTAGATTAACATCATCAATATACGCTAAAGGAACAAAACCCAAGCGAAAGATATCAATTTTAAACACAATTCCCGAAATTGGCCAAGTACGAACATCGGGCTCACGTCTCGGAATTCGATGAAAATCGCCACAAGAATCCTTATCCCTTCCCGAGTCTACACATATAAAATGCATCACAATCCGACCACAAACAGCTCCCAAATTCCTTAATTTACAAGTCTCAATTTCCCAAGCTCTAAAACCCTAATTTATGCCATTAAATCCTAAAATTCCAAGCCTAATCCGTCACAAAATAATATAGAAAAGAGTTTTTAATCCGAGAAACTTACCTCCAGTGAAGACTCTCGAATTCTCTATTCAATTTGCTCCCAAACTAGCTCAGCCCGCATGCAAAAATGAAAGAAATGCAAAAATTTTGTGGAGGAACCTATTTATACTTTCTTTGCAACTAATCCGCACCTACAGACCATTTTTCGCACCTGCGCAATTCTACTAAATGTCCAATTCTCGCACCTGCGGTGCCTCTCCTGCACGTGCGGCTTCGCAGGTGCGGACCATGCCTCGCACCTGCGGCTTCCTCCAGCCTGGCCTTTTTTTCGCACCTGCGCAATGACCTTCGCACTTGCAGCCATCGCACCTGCGGCTCCCCATCCGCAGGTGCGGCCACACCAGCAAAATGACACCAGCAGCAATTTTTTCTGCAATTCCTAAGTCCAAACCTCCGTTAACCATCCGAAATCAATCCCGAGCCCCTTGGGGCCCCAAACAAACATACCAACACATCCCATAACCTTATTCGAACTTAGTCGAGCCTTCGAAAAACCAAAAACAACACAAAAACACCAAAAATCACATCAAATTCAAGCCTATGAACTTTGAAATTTCTAAATTTCATCAAAGATGCCAAAACCATCCTAAACACAGCTGATTAACCCGAAAATTTGCACACATATCTAAAATAACATTTTGAACTTGCTCCAACTTCCGGAATTGCATTCTGACCCGATAGCCTAATTTCCATTGCCGACCGAAAATCGCCAGAAACTAACTTTCGCCAATTCAAGCCTAATTCTACACCGGACATCAAAACCACATTTCAAACATACTCCTAAGTCCCAAATCACCTAACAAAGCTATTCAAACCATAAAATCTGCATTCTTAGATCGTTTACAAAATAGTCAACTTATGGTTGACTTTTCCAACTATTGAACAAAGATAGGAGACTAAGTGCCTCATTTCTCTCCAAAAATTGCTCCGAACCCTAGCCAACTAATCTAACACAATGTAATGAAGCTGAAACACATATAATGAAGCAGAAACAGGGGAAACATGACTAAACTCTCGGAACGACCGGCCGGGTCGTTACAAGGGGGTCAGGAACCGTTATTGTTACCGGCGAACCAGAGAATGGCGATGGATTTAGGGTTTGATGCAGAGAGGATTTGAGAGAGAAGGGAAAAGGGGATGAAGGCGGATAGCAGGTGAGGGAAATGAGAGAAGTGAGGGTTTCGTTTGGGTTAATTGTGGAAAGGGTAAATCCGGAGTTGATCTGAGTGATCAACAACCAGCATTGAAGTGCGGTATTGGGTTGGGTGGACTTAGGTGTTGGACCTGGGATATTTCGGAAAATTAATTGGGTTGGGATCAAATTGATTTAGGCTATAATTGAAAATAAAAGTGGCTAGTTATTAAATACCCAATTAAATAAAACAATTTATGAAATAGTTGTTAATTATAAAAAAAATGAATTTCATCCGTAGAAAATAATTAAGAATGATTACTTAGTATTTAAAATTACAAAATGATTAATTTCTTGATAAAAGATAGTAGAAAACTGTATGATTGGGCTATAATTGCAAAGTTATTTTAATTATATCCAAAAAGTGCCAATCTGACTAATTATGAAATACTTTGGTCTTAATAGGACCAAAATAACTAATGAAATCCAAAAATTATTTCGAAATCATTTTGTAATGCAATTTCATAATTATTTATTGGAAATAAAATGCTGGATAGATTAATACGAATATAGGGAAATTGTGGAAAAATATCAATTACTATTGACATGATTTTCAAGCTATATATGCAAATTTAAAATATTTTGAGGAAAAATTAGGTATCAACAATCACCCTATTCCTTATAGGCCAGACAATACAACATAACTAAAGATCACCACATCGTCCGCAAACTTTATAATCCAATTTCCAACATCCAGAATTTTCTATAAAACCCGAATCTCCCATGTACACATTGTATACGTCTGAACAATTTGTATCACGTCATAACCATAACCCAAGTTGTAATCAGATGATATACCGCATAACTCACAAAGTGGTAGCAATAATTTCCGACCATGGTAACAACTCGAAACAAATGTGGTACTGGTAATAAACCTCATATCAAACAAAATCTAGCTCTAATACCTTTGTACACTGCCGATGTTGAAATAAACATGCAGAAACTCCCAGCCACTTATAAGACCAATAAGTCATGGAACTCTCCATCCTTCGAAAAGAACTATAGCCAATTTCTAAGCCGACTTCTGATATTATCCTCCATACATGTTGTAATCAAATGCGATCGCACCCATTCTAGGTCCAATGACCTCATCTTTTCAAATACAAGCTACTATCCTTACATGCCACATCATTACAATCTAAATCCACAACCCATGCAATCCGTGCACCAATACGCAATAATTCAAATGTACTCAAACATAGAAAATGACTCCAATGAGAGAAGCGCCCCGCAATCTCAACAAGTACCACCCCAACCACAATGTTACAAACCCGTCTTCTATTGTATAACCAAAACGCATGAATCTAACACAAGGATCACATCCCTACATATCCCAACTGCAATGCCTGATCCCATCCAAACAGTGGTCCACATGAAATCCTCAAGCCACAATGCTCAAAATCAATAGCCACACGTAATTTGACGCCTAGTACCAAAAGTGTATGACCATAACCACTGAGAAGAAAACAAAGCCATACATTAAAATCGGACAAAGTCCATAACCAACATGCAATCAACCCTTCCTCACCCTAATATAAATTCCGCTCAAAATTTGCTATATGGCCCAACCAGAACCGCACCATACGTGCATATAACCAACAAATCACGAACACTCGTAGCATAGAGGATCAATATATAGATTATAATAGAATATGAAGAAGCTCCAATCAAACTGAAAGGCACATCCCTAAACAGATGCAGCACATGGTCAACAAATCTGACCTGGTGTAGAATACACATCATCATTGGGTCTACCAATGGGCCCGAATTAACTCTTGTCACCCACAAGTAGATACAAAACCCTCTTAAAGTCCACAATGACTGGACCATAACACATGCTAACATCTGGCTAGCTTTGGCCACATCTTCACATACCACAACTACGAAACAATCTATTTCAGAGAACTCCTTGTCTCCAAGTCCATAGAACACATTAATCACCATATTTGGTCTCAACTCCACCGCCCGAATGTCTAACATACCGCTCATGTACAATCATCTCACGAGGAATACTTAAAAAATTCTTTCGTGCCACATAGAAAAAAATATATGAACATCAGCAGTCAATAACCTAAGCGAGTACCGCAATACAAATGAAGCATACGTAAGTCAACACATAATGCATCTTCTGAAATGTGCACCCTTCTCAGGAATTAACCAAGTAGTAATAGCACTTATCTCTTCATAAACTTCTTTTCCAAATCCGGAATGTGACCTTGCACATTCAAATCTCAATCCTACTTAACACACCTCATATATCATGCAATCGTAGGAAAAGTACTAGAACCTCTCAATCAACTCCGAGTCACAAGAAAACTGCTTACTCAATTGGCCAGGACCTTTTATTTTATTTCATCCAAGAGGAAATCACAATACGCAACATGCTCCTCACGTTAGTGGGAAATATTAATCACAAATCGCGGTAGAAACCATAAAGAACTCTTCGAAACCCATTTTCACATACGAGGCCATCAGAACAGAATCTCTCTAACTCAACCAAGCCACGCAAGTCGTAAAAGGCCAAGAAAATTTCCCCAAAACACTTGTAGAGACTCACCACATAATAAGTACCTCAAGAATCAATCATATCCATTACCATGGTGATCCAATCTACTACAAAGTTGTCCTATTCCTCCGAGTTCCATCCAAATTATCCTAAAGTTGACGCCTCTCCTTGCCAAAATATCACAATCCTTAACCAAAGCTCACCACAAGAGGTCCTAACATAAAACCACACACCTTAAACCCCATAAGCCATTGTATTCTCTCTTAACCACCCCAAAAGTACCACAACCGAGATACACACTCTGAAGGGGCCTTCTGTGAACCTAAAGTCATTTTCCTTCACCTTCCCGATACTAAAATGTATAATTCCCAAGGATATCGAAATTGTAAAGACCCGTAAAATTTCATGGCTAAAAATAATGCCCAAATAGGTTCCCGTGTTGTTATAAGTGTAGAAATTCTTTAAACCGACCCTGTTTGAGTAAAAAGTACCCCGGGACTTAAAAGATATAATTTTCCAGAATTGCGTAGGTCTGCGGTCCACTATGCGATCGTAGATCAGGTATGCGGACCGCATAGTGGTCGCATACCTGGACAGTTTGTTGTCCATTTTGAGGACAACTATGCGACCTAGAAGGCGATCGCATTTCACGAATGCGGGCCGCATAGTTGTCGCATTCTTACACCTTGACTTTTGCGGAGGGAGTTATGCGACTCACTATGTGATCACATTACAGGTATGCAAATCGCATAATGGTCACATACCTGGGCAGTCTACTTTCCTTTTTGGCCCATTTGAGGGACAATTATGCGATAGGAATGCGGACCGCATAGCAGGATTGCGATCGCATTCCTGACCGCATTTCTGCTTCGAGACTGTTATATTTCTAATTTCATACCCGACACCCAGTTCATTAAAAGACCTCCCCCCTTTCATTTTAAGCTCATTTTCTGATAAATTAAAGAGAGGAGAGAGTGGGTTCTAGAGAGAGAGAGTCCAACTTCATCCAATTTGTTACTCCAATACTACTCAGACCTGGAATTGATCAAGTAGGACACCATATTTTTCACTACAAGAGGTAAGCTTTTACCCCATCAAGCTAAATTTTAAGATTTTTGTTAAAATGACACATAATTAGGTGAATTCATTAAGATAAGGTTAGGAGCCTTGCATGTATGTAACCAACTAATCACTATCTAGTAAAAGGAAACGGGTTAAAGTAATCTTTCATTAAAAAGAGGCCATTTAATCTAAAATAACACTTAGTGTTTGATAGAATGATCAAGTGAATTGAAGACATGATCATTGTTCCTAATTCTAAGTTAAATTATGCCACATTTGGGAACTAGATTGAAGGTTCTAGAAGGTCCGGTGAATTGTTGTAGAAATTAAGGAAAAATACAAAATCAAGGTATGTATGGCTAAGTTAAATCTTTGTAGAGTTACCTTGTTGGTGTCCGAGTATACGATATGAAATTCATGCTTGAGTATATGTGAATTATTTGTCGTGCTGTGTCGAGTTGTGCGAATTCATTCTGTGATTTTCTTAAGTCAATTACCATGCTAACTGAGTTTATGAAGGGTGATTCTTTGTGCTTATCCTACCATGTTTAAAGCTCGTTAAATGTTGAATACATCGATATGAGGGGATGCACTGCAAAATGAAAGAAATGATGATGAAATAAAGTGTTGAATGTATCTAAGTGCTAAAATGTTGTGTAGTAAATAATGAAAGTAAATATGGGCTGATTTTATTGAGTTAAATGATTGTGACAACACCATATATGAATTGCTAATTTGTAAGGATCATTGTGCCTTGATTTCACATAGTTGTTGGTTGATATGAACTTATGTTCTTAATGATAGAGATCCTTGTGATATAATCATTGGTGATTGTGGTTATAAAATGGGAACGTAGGGTGGGATCAGGTTGCGCGCCGCAACACGAAGTAATAAGAGTGGAGAGGTAATAAGGGTGAAATGTGATTGTACGGTGGGATCGGGTTGCGCGTGGCAACACAAAGTAATATTGGTGGAGAGGTAATAAGAGTTAGGTGAGATTGTGCGGTGGGATGGGGTTACGCGCCGCAATAGATGAGAAATTGAAACAAGTAACTGTGAAATCTTCATTTGTTGTTTTCTGTATACTTGTGTGGTTACCCTAACTGCTTTCTAATTGTGTATTGTTTGATTCTACTTGGAATAAACTTGGTTCATACATGCTAGTAATATTCAATGGTACTAACATCCCTTTTGCCGGGGGCGCTACATCTTTTATATGGATGTAGGTGGTTCCACAGCAGGTAGCTCAGACCGCCGATAGTGGTGTTTCCCCTTCGTACCTTCAGCAGATTTGGTGAGCCCTAATTCCTCTCGGGGCCATGTGTAGTCTACATCATCTTTTTATATATGTTATGTCTTTTAAAGTATAGCCGGAAAGTATTGTGTAAACTCTTAGTACTCTTAGAGGCTCCGAAGACATGATGTGGGTTGTACATATATGTATATTTGGCGGTAAATGTGTTCACTAGAAATCGTGGTCCAAATCGAAATTACTGTATGTTTTGTTATTATCAAATGTGGAAATGATAAAGGATAATATGAACCCAAGTAGTAGATTCATGCTTAAACTCCAAATTGCTATTTTATGTGGAATAATGTATATTATAAACACAGGGTGATGCGTTGTGTAGGAAAGGCAACCCAGGTCCGCTTGACTGGGATCATCCGGTTGGGCGCCGGTCTCCTCCCTCGGTTTTGGGGCGTGACAAACTTGGTATCAGAGCCTAAGGTTTTAAAAGTATCCTAGGATGTCTCGGAGCCGTGTCTATTAGAGCACTTTTTATCGGTGTGTTGTCGACTACATCTATAATTAGTGGGCTGCATAGACATTTGGGAAAATACCCTTTCATTGTTACTCTATATCGTGCGATGAAGTGGAAGGTGAAAACACTTTATCTAACCCGTGCATTGTTCAATTTTCAGTACATGGCATCCAAGAAGAGAGCCCGACTCGGCGCAGAGGCCAATGCCACCCTAGGAGTGGCCGTGAATTCTTTATCTGATGGTGCGGGTGAGAATGATTCCCCGAACCTAAATCCGTCTAACTCTTCCATTCCTGCTAGGATATTCCTATTCCCGCTCCAGCGGAGGGTGCTACAGTCCCTCTCGCTGATTTTCCTAATTCTTCTTCAGTCCCAGCCTCCGGTCCGGGTATTTCTGATGGGGACCTCAGGGGAGCTATTCAGATGTTGACTCAGCTAGTGGCCTCCCAGGCCCAACGATCACATGCTTCCCCTGCATCCTCTAGCGAGCAAGAGGATTCTTCAGGTTCTACGGTAAACCAATTTCTGCGGTTAGCCCCTCCAGAGTTCACATGCACCGACGACAGATCTTATTGAATTAGAAAAGGTAGATTTTGATGTAATTATGGGGATGGATTGGCTCTATTCGTTCTTTGCTAAACTCGTCTGCCAAACCAGGGTTATGATGCTTTAGTTTCCTAATAAACCAGTTGTCGAGTGGGAGGGGAATAATGTTGTGCCAAGAGGTAGATTTATTTCTTACCATAAATCATCAAAGATGATCAGAAAAGGATGCAATATACCATTTGGTCCGGGTTTTGGACACCAGTTTAGAGGTTCCTACTCCCGAATCTGTGCCTGTTGTGAATGAATTTGTTGAAGTATTTCCAGACGAGCTTCCTGGGATTCCACCAGATAGAGAGATCGATTTTGGGATTGATGTATTGCCAGATACGCAACCAATATCTATTCCACCTTACCGAATGGCACTAGCAGAATTGAGAGAGTTTAAAGAGAAATTGAAAAATCTACTAGAAAAGGGTTTCATACGGCCAAGTGTGTCGCCTTGGGGCACACCGGTCCTTTTTGTCAGAAAGAAAGACGGATTGCTTCGGATATGTATTGATTATCAGCAACTCAACAAGGTCGCCATAAAAAACAAATACCGATTGCCTTGGATAAATGATGTGTTCGATCAGTTACAAGGTGCTAGGTTCTTCTCAAAGATTGATTTGCGGTCCGGGTATCACCAGTTAATATACCGGGAGCAGGATATTCCTACGACTGCCTTCAGAACTCGATATGGGCACTTTGAATTTCTGGTAATGTCTTTTGGGCTAACAAACGCCCAGCATCTTTTATGGGTCTTATGAATCGGGTTTTCAAACCGTTTCTTGACTCCACTGTGATTGTCTTCATTGACGATATCCTTGTTTATTCGCGAAGCCAGGAAGACCATGCTACTCACCTTAGGGCAGGTCTACAAACTCTTCATCAGCACCAGTTGTATGCAAAGTTCTCAAAATGTGAATTTTGGCTAGAATCAGTCACCTTTTTGGGCCATGTTGTTTCCAGGGAAGGAATTCGGGTTGCTCCCCAAAATATTGTAGCGCTAAAGGATTGGCCTAGGCCAACAACACCGACAGAGATTCGCAGTTTCTTGGGTTTGGCTAAGAATATCGGAGGTTCGTGGAGGGATTCTCTACCCTCGCCTCCCCATAAACTAAGCTGATGAAGAAGGCAGTGAAGTTCCAGTGGTCCGATGCTTTTGATCGGAGTTTCCAGGAATTGAAATTGAGATTGACTACAGTGTCGGTGTTGACCTTGCCAGAGGGTACAGAGGGATTTGTGGTTTATTGTAATGCTTCAAGGGTTGGTTTGGCGTGTGTGTTGATCCAGTGCGGGAAGGTTATAGAGTATGATTCTAGAGAGCTCAAGAATCATGAGAAGAATTATCCAACGCATGATTTGGAGATCGCAGCGGTTGTGTTCGCATTAAAAATCTGGCGGCATTATATTTATGGGTTCCATGTGGACGTGTTCTCAGACCACAAAAGTCTTCAATATCTATTCAAACAAAAGGAGTTGCACTTAAGGCAGCGGAGGTGGTTAGAGGTTCTCAAGGATTATGATATAAAGATTTTGTACCATCCAGGGAAGGCGAATGTGGTAGCCGACGCTCTTAGTAAAAAATCCATGGGTAGCTTGGCTCATTTGGAAGCAGGTCAAAGGATTTTGGCTCGGGAGGTATATCAGTTGGGTAGTCTAGGGGTCTGTCTTTCGACCTCAGACGAAGGGGATGTCATGGTGCGTAATGGAGCAAAATATTCACTTGCAACGAAAATCAAGGAAAATCAATTCAGAGATCCAGCATTGGTAAAGTTGAGAGAGGCAAATCTGAATCATAAGATATAGCATTTTCACACGGCAATGATGATGGGGTTTTGCGGTGCCAAGGGACGTTGTGTGTTCCGGACGTGGATAATCTTCGGGAAAGGGTAATTGCAAAGGCTCACAATTCCAGGTATTCAGTACACCCAAGTTCTACGAAGATGTATCATGATCTCAAAGAGATTTATTGGTTGAATGGTATGAAGAGGGGTGTGGCGGACTTTGTGGCTAGTTGTCCGAATTGTCAGCAAGTGAAGGCCGAACATCAGAGGCCTGGTGGGTTGGCACAACTTATGGAAATAACAATGTGGAAATGGGAGATGATCAATATGTACTTTGTGGTGGGGTTACCTCGCACTCCACGTAGATTCGACTCTATTTGGGTAATAGTGGACCGGCTCACGAAATCAGCTCAATTCTTGCCAGTAAAGTCCATTGATACTGCGAAACACTATGCTCAGTTGTATATCAAGGAAATAGTCAGACTCCATGGCACTCCAGTATCTATTATCTCACATCGAGGGGCCCAGTTCGCAGCTAACTTTTGGAAGAAATTTCAGCAAGGTTTGGGTACGTAGGTAAATCTCAGCATAGCATTCCATCCACAGACTGATGGGCAGGCAGAGCAAACCATTCCGACGCGTACAGGCTTGTGTATTAGATTTCAAAGGTAGCTGGGATGATCACTTGCCGCTTATAGAATTTGCTTATAATAACAGTTTTCATGCTAGTATTCAGATGGCCCCATTTCAGGCGTTGACGGAAGGAGGTGTAGGTCTCCAGTTGGACGGTTCAAGGTTGGCGAGGCGGAATTATTAGGACCGTATCTTGTGCACGAAGATATGGAAAAGTTAAGGTGATTTAGGAAAGGATGAAAACTGCTCAGAGTCATCAGAAATGCTATGCGGACGTTCGTCGAAGATACTTGGAGTTTCAAGTGGATAATTGGGTATTTTTGAAGGTGTCTCCCATGGAAGGATTAATGAGGTTTGGGAAGAAAGGGAAATTGAGCCCAAGGTATGTCGGGCCATATATGATTGCTTAAATGATAGGACCGGTGGCTTATAGGCTAGAATTGCCCCCTGAAATGTCATTAGTGCACCCGGTGTTTCATGTGTCCATGTTGAAGAAGGTGATTGGGGATACATCCGCCATTGTTCCGGTTGAGACGGTTTACACTTCATGAGCATTAAAATGATATTTTGTGTCGAGTACCCTATTTTACTGATTCGCCCGAGAGGCCTTTTGAGTGGTTCTGCTGAGTGTGGTCGAGAGGGCCAAGAGTTATGGTGAGGTGCTGATTGATATTAGCACTTGGGCTAAAGGAACCCCTCCCGAGTTTGTACACACTCCTAGTGAGCGTATCGAGTGACGAGTGATTGGGAGGCATGAGTGCCTGTCAGGTGCTGAGTGATTGTGAGGTGCTGAGTGATTGTGAGGCATGCCCGAGGGGCTGATTATGCTATATGTTTTTGCACGAGGGGCTACTTATGATTTTACTACATTCATATGCATACCAAATTCTTCGTCTTAAAGTTGTTAAAAATGTGCATGCTTTAAAGGACTTTTTTTGAAGTTGATTTTAAAGCATGATGATTTTGTATATCTATGTTTACACTATTTGAAAGTAAGGCTGTGTATATTGTGATTTGATGGCATTGATTTTGTGTGTTTCCTTGCTTCTTAGAATTGATTTATTTTCATTACTACTCAAATGGCGTACTCACATTACTCCCTGCATGTCTGTGTGCAGATTCAGGTGCAGATATCGAGCCCTAGCCATTTATTCCGCGAGGATACAGGTTGTGGGATATAGAGGTAGATGTTCAGCGTCCGCAACATCTCTGTTTTTACCTTCTTGTTGTCTGTAGATTTCATTTGGAGGTTTTTTATTATAATAGTATATTTTGGCTTATTCTCCTAGATGCTCATGACTTGTTGGCTCCGGGTTTTGGGGTTGGTGGTGTTGTATATTGGCCTATTAAATCCAGTAATTTCTGTATATTTTTATGAAATGCTTGAAACTTTATTAGGATTTTTAAACGAAATTGCGAACATGCGGTAGTTGGCTAGCCTAGTTCCATGATAGGCTCCCTCACGGCCGGGTTAGGATTTGGGGTCGTGACAGTTTGGTATCAGAACCCTAGGTTACATAGGACTCAACGGTCATGAGCAGGTTTAATAGAGTCTTGCGGATCGGTACAAAGACATCTATACTTATCTTCGAGAGGCTGCCAAACTTTTAAGAAACATTTCTATCTTTCTTGAACTCTTTTGTGCTGATCTATTGATTCTTGAAATCTGAACTTACGTTGTTTAATTCTCTCACAGTGAGGACACGCCGTACCAATCAGAGTGACCAGTCACCGGCCAGACCAGCGAGAGGTCGAGGCCGCGATCGAGGCTGTGGTAGAGGTAGGGGGCCAGCCCGCGCAGTAGCCGGGGCAGTACCACAGGTTCCCCCTATCGATCGGGATCAGTTTCTCGCCGATGGTGTCCCAGCGGGATAGGCTCAGGCACCAGCAGTGCCTACGATTATTCCGGGTCTTCAGGAGACCCTGTCTCAGATATTAACAGTATGCACCAGTTTGGCTCAGGCAGTCGCCATGTCTTCTACTGCCACCATAACTCAGGTCGGGGGCAGAAATCAGACTCTAGCTGCCCGGGCACCTGAGCAGGCTGAACAGGGTATTCTAGCACCGGGGCAGCCCCAGCTCAGCCAGTTGCTCTAGTCCAGGATTATGTGGTCCCTGCTATGCCTGAGGACGAGCAGCGCAGGTTGGAAAAATTCAACAGACTTTAGCCTCCGACTTTCAGCGGTACAAAGGGTGAGGATGCCTAGGGATTTCTAGATAGGTTCCAGAGGATACTGCGTACCGCGGGTATTTTGGAGACCAGTGGGGTCTCATTTGTTACATTTCAGTTTGCGGGTGCTGCCTTTACCTGGTGGGAGTCATTCGAGAGGTGTAGATTGGTTGGTTCAGCACCTCTTACCTGGTAGCAGTTCTCCACGATCTTTTTGGAGAAGTATGTTCCTCAGCCCCACAGAGAGGAGTAGCGTAGGAAGTTTGAGAAGCTGCACCAGGGAGAGTTATCAGTCACTCAGTACGAGATGAGATTTTTCGATTTGGCTAGGCATGCTTCTGAGATTATCCCTACTGATAGGGAGAGGGTGAGGAGGTTTATAGATGGTCTTTCCTATCAGCTTCGGTTATATATGACCCGGGAGACAGTATCGGGTGCTTCATTCGACTAGGTTTTTGACATAGCTTGAGATATTGAGTCCGTTCGCCGCCAGGAGCGGGAGGAGAGAGAGACCAAGAGGTTTCGTGGTTGGGCAGTTCCAGTGGTGCTCCCTTCAGGGGACAATTTCCGCAGGGTAGGGGTCGTTCATTCAGGCCACCTCAGGCAGGCCGTCCAGCATATAGTCGTGATTCCTCGGGGAAAGTTCCCCGTGGTTCTCAGTCAGGTCGTACTTTATTTGGTTCCCTCCCAGCTCAGAGTGCATCTCAGGCACCCCCCAGTTCAGGGTTCTTCTATGTAGGAGTCTTCCAGTAGCAGTACGGGTGCTATGGGTTTCTATCAGTCCCCACCTCCAGCTCCGGGGAGTTGTTTTGAGTGTGAAGAGTTTGGGCACAGGTGGAGGCAGTGTCCCTGCCGTTCCGGTGGATCTTCTCAGTAGAAGGGCCAGCCCTCGACTTCAGCTCCAGTCACTTTACCACCCGCCCAGGCAGCCAGAGGTGGTGGTCAGTCAGCCAGAGGCCGCCCCGAGGGGGAGGTCGAGCATGGGGAGGTCAGGCTTGCACGTATGCATTCCCAGTCAGGCTGGATGCTATGGCCTCAGATGCCGTGATCACAGGTATTGTTTCAGTCTGTTGCCGTGATGCCTTAGCTTTATTTGACCCTGGTTCTATATATTCCTATGTTTTTTCATATTTTTCCTGTTTTCTGGATGTGCCTTGTGAGTCTCTAGTCACCTCTGTTCATGTGTCGAATTCGGTGGGCGATACTGTTGTTGTGGACCATGTGTATTGGTCGTGCATGATATCTATCGGGGGTCTGGAGACCCGAGGGGACCTTCTATTACTCAGCATGGTCGATTTTGACGTGATATTGGGCATGTGTTGGTTATCTCCGTGCCATGCTATTCTTGATTGTCACGCTAAGACCGTGACCTTAGCTATGCCGGGGTGTCCGAGGGTTGAGTGGAGAGGTTTTTTCGAGTATATGCCTAGCAGGGTGATTTCCTTCCCGAAGGCGCAGCGCATGATTGAGAAAGGGTGTTTATCATATTTGGCCTTTGTGAGGGATGTCAGTGGTGAGACTCCAGCTATTGATTCAGTTTCGATGGTTCGTGACTTTTCGGATGTGTTTCCTACAGACCTGCCAGGCATGACACCTGACATGGATATTGATTTTGGTATTGAATTGGTGTCAGGCACTCAGCCTATTTCTATTCCAACTTATCGTATGCCCCCAGCGGATCTAAAGGAATTGAAGGAGTAGCTTCAGGAACTCCTGGATAAGGGGTTCATTCGGCCTAGTGTGTCACCTTGGGGTGCACCGGTGTTGTTCGTAAAGAAGAAGGATGGGTCCATCCGTATGTGTATTGACTATCGGCAGTTGAATAGGGTTACGGTGAAGAAATGGTATCCCTTGCCCCGCATTGATGATTTGTTTGACCAGCTTCAGGGAGTCACAGTGTTTTCAAAGATTGATTTGAGATTTGGGTGTCATCAGTTGAGGATTTAGGATTCTATTATTCCGAAGACTGCTTTCAAGACTAGATATGGTCATTATGACTTCTTGGTTATGTCGTTTGGGCTGCCCAATACCCCAGTTGCGTTCATGCAATTTATGAACAACGTGTTTCAGCCTTATCTTGATTCCTTCGTCATTGTGTTCATTGATGACATCCTGGTTTAGTCTCGTAGCCAGGAAGATCATGTTCGACATTTGAGAGTTGTGTTACAAAGTTTGATGGAGGAGAAGCTTTATGCGATATTCTCCATGTGTGAGTTTTGGCTTGGTTCGGTATCTTTCTTGGGGCACGTGGTGTCTAGTGAGGGGATTCAGGTTGATCTAAAGAAGATAGAGGCGGTGCGGAGTTGGCCCATACCGTCCTCAGCTACAGGGATTAAGAGTTTCTTTCGTTTGGTGGGATATTACCGTAACTTTGTGGAGGGACTCTTTTCTATTGCTTCGCCTTTGACCAGATTGACCGAGAAGGGTGATCCATTCAGGTGGTCTGATGAGTGTGAGGAGAGCTTCAGAAGCTCAAGTCAGCATTCACTACAACTCCAGTACTAGTTTTGCCTGCTGGCTCAGGTTCTTACACAGTTTATTGTGATGCTTCTAGAGTTGGCTTGGGAGCAATATTGATGCAGGACGGTAGGGTGATTGCCTACGCGTCCAGACAATTGAAGGTACACAAGAAGAATTATCCAGTGCACGATCTTGAGTTAGCTACCATTGTTCATGCCTTGAAGATTTGGCAACATTATTTGTATGGAGTGCAGTGTGATATTTTCACTGATCATCGTAGTTTGCAGTATCTGCTGAGGCAGAAGGACTTGAATTTGTGTCACAGGAGATGGTTAGAGCTCCTCAAGGATTATGACCTCACTATCTTATATCATCTTGGGAAGGCCAATGTAGTGGTCGATGCCTTGAGTCGCAGAGCATAGAGTTTGGGGAGTCTAGCATACCTTCCAGTAGTAGAGCGGCCATTAGCCCTTGATGTTCAGACCTTAGCAAGTTAGTTAGTGAGATTGGATCTATCAGAGCCCCCGCCGTCGTTGCCTTGTGTGGCCTCCAGGTCTTCTATTTACGATCAGATTAGAGCACACCAGTATGATGATCCACATTTGCTTGTTCTTCAGGACAGGGTCTGTCGCGGTGATGCCAAGGATGTGGTTATTGGTGATGATGGGGTCATGAGGATGGAGGGCCGAATTTGCGTGCCTAATATAGATGGTCTTCGAGATTTGATTCTAGCAGAGGCTCATAGTTCGCGGTATTCCATCCATCTGGGTGCCGCGAAGATGTATCAGGATTTGAGGCATCATTATTGGTGGATGAGTATGAAGAAGGATATTGTGGAGTTTGTGGCTCGGTGTCTCAACTGTCAGTAGGTCAAGTACGAGCACCAGAGACCTGGTGGATTGCTTTAGAGGTTTGATATTCAGGAGTAGAAGTGGGAGCGGATCACCTTAGATTTCGTAGTTGGAATCCCACGGACTTCGAGGAGGTTTGATGTTATATGGGTTATTGCGGATCAGCTGACCAAGTCCCCGCACTTCATTCATGTTTTTACTAATTATGCTTCGGAGAGGTTAGTTGAGATTTATATCATGGAGATTGTCTCATTGCATATGGTTCCAGTTTCTATCAATTTCGACGGAGGCACTCAGATCACATGTCAGTTTTGGAGAGCCGTGCAGAGAGAGTTGGGTACTCAGGTTTAGTTGAGCACAACATTTCATCCTCAGACCGACGGGCAGTCGGAGCGCACCATTCAGATTTTGGAGGATATGTTACGTGCTTGTGTGATTGACTTTAGTGGTTCATGGGACAAGTTTTTGCCACTAGCGGAGTTTCCATATAATAGCAGCTATCAATCGAGTATTCAACTGGCTATGTATGAGGCTTTATATGGTAGGAGGTGCAGATCTCCGGTTGGTTGGTTTGAGCTGGGCGAGGCTAGGCTATTGGGCACAGACTTGGTTCAGGATGCCTTGAGTAAGGAAAAGTTGATTCAAGAGCGGTTTCGCACGGTGCAGTCTAGGCAGAAGAGTTATGCGGACCAGAAGGTCCAAGACATTTCTTTCATGGTTGGGGATAAGGTGTTGCTGAAGGTGTCACCCATGAAGGGTGTTATGAAATTCGGGAAGAGAGGGAAGCTGAAACCCAGGTTCATTGGGCCATTTAAGGTGCTTTAGAGGGTTGGGGAGGTGGCTTATAGGCTTGCTATGCCTCCCAGTTTATTGAGCATGTTTCAATGCTCCGGAAGTATGTTGGTGACCCTTCCCATGTTTTGGACTTCAGCACAGTTCAACTCGAGGGTGATATGTCATATGAGGTAGAGCTAGTGGCTATTTCTGGGTCGACAGGTTCAGTGGAGAGGGAAGCCGCTGGAGGATGCCACCTTGGAAACCGAGCGGGAGATGCGGGACATATATCCTCACTTATTCGAGACTCCAGGTATGTTTCTAGACCCGTTTGAGGACAAACGTTTGTTTTAGAGAGGGAGGATGTAATGACCCGGCTGGTCATCCGGTGAGATTTACCCTGTTTCCCCCATTTCTACATTTGTTATATATTTCTAGCCTGTTTTTGTTGTATTGGGTCAGCTGGTTTGGGCCCGGAGTACTTATGGTGAGAATTTAGGCATTTAGTCTTTTAAAGTAGCCTAATAGTTGAGAAAGTCAACTGAGAGTTGGCTTATTGGTGAATAGTCTCGGAATGAGGATTTTATGGCTCAGATAGTTTCGTTAGGTGATTTGGGACTTAGGAGTGTGTTCAGAATATTTTTGCGATGTCCGGTGTAGAATTAGGCTTCAATTGGCGAAAATTAGTTTTTGGCGATTTCCGGTCCGCAGTGGAAAAAAGGCTATCAGGGTCGTAATGGAATTTTGAAAGTTGGAGCAGGTTCATAATGTCATTATGGATATGTTTGCAAAATTTCAGGTCAATCAGAGGTGTTTTGGTTGGTTTCGGCGTAGTTGGCGAAATTTGGAAGTTTAAAAGTTCATAGACTTGAATTTGATACGATTTTGGTGTTGTTGCGTTGTTTTTTGTGTTTCGAAGGCTTGACTAAGTTTGGATGATGTTATGGGATATGTTGGTATGTTTGGTTGAGGCCCCGAGGGCCTCGGGTGTGTTTCGGGTGATTAACGGACCAATTCTTCGCTTGAAAACTGGGCAGATTTGTTGCTGGTGTGAGGTTCTGGTTCCCTTCTACGCGATTGCGGGAGGATGTTTGCGATCACGTAGAATAAAATAGTGGAGCAGTCATTTTGTTCTATGCGATCGCGTGGTTAGGATTGCCATCGCATAGGTTGGGCAGGATAGGCAGTGCGATCCCGTAGAGTATTTTGAGGCGCGTGTATGGGGTGGAGAATTGTTCAATGCGATCACGTGTATTGGTCTGCGATCGCATTGGTTGGTTGGTCTGTGCATCGCGATCGCGTGCCAAGGTTTGCAATCGCAGTGAAGGGAATTTTATAGATGGGCAGAATGTTTTAAAAGTCATGTTGTGCGAAATTTGCTCATATTTCCTCATTGTTGACGAGTTGGGACCACTTTTGAGAGGATTGAAGAGGGAATTGAAGGGAAGGTAAGGTTTTAACTTCATAACTCGTTTATATGTTGATTTCTAAGTGATTAAACTATATAATTTGCTGGAATTAAAAACAAATTGGGGAAGAAGGGGTGCATGGGAAATTGATTCTTTTTTTGAGGATTTGAGTGGGAAACTAATGAGTTGCATATTTACTCAAAACCTTATGTTAAATTATCTTCTAAAGATTTGTGAAATATTTGGGCTCTAAGCTGTGTTTGGGGCCTCGTGCTGATCTATTTAGACCCTTGGGGGCTTTTTACTGCTGTTTTTCCTCACTATTTGTTGATGATTTCACTCAGCCTCATTGTGCATACTGTTTTTCGAAACTCAGGCTGATTTACACTGCATGAGCATTAAAATGATATTTTGGGTCGAGTACCCTGTATTATTGATTCTCCCGAGGGGCCTTTTGAGTGGTTCTGCTGAGTGTGGCCGAGGGCCAAAAGTGATGGTGAGGTGCTGAGTGATATTAGCGCTTGGGCTGAAGGATCCCCTCCGGAGTTTGTACACACCCCTAGTGAGCGCACTGAGTGCCGAGTGACAAGTGATTGGGAGGTATGCCCGAGGGGATGATTATGATACATGTTTTTGCCCGAGGGGCTACTTATGATTTTACTACATTCATTTGCATACCAAAATCCTTCGTTTTAAAGTTGTTAAAAATCTGCATTCTTTAAAGGACTTTTTCTGAAGTTGATTTTAAAGCATGATAATTTCGTATATCTATGTTTACACTAATGGAAAGTAAGGTTGTGTATATTGTGATTTGAGGGCATTGATTTTGTGTGTTGCCTTGCTGCTTAGACTTGATTTATTTTCATTACTACTGATTTGGCGTACTCACATTACTCCCTGCACGTCTGTGTGCAGATTCAGGTGCAGATATCGAGCCTTAGCCATTTATTCCGCGCGGATTCAGATTGCGGGATATAGAGATAGATGTTCAGCGTCCGCAACATCTCTATGTTTTCCTTCTTGTTGTATCTAGCTTTCATCCGGAGGTTTTGTATTATAATAGTATATTTTGTCTTATTCTCCTAGATGCTCATGACTTGTTGGCTCCGGGTTTTGGGGTTGCTGGCACTATATATTGGCCTATTATAAAGAAATTGCGAAGATGCGGTAGTTGGCTAGCCTAGTTCCACGATAGGCGCCCACTCGGCCGGTTTAAGATTTGGGGTTGTGACATCGCATTTCTGCTTCAGGACTGTTAAATTTCTAATTTCATACCCAACCCCCAATTCATTAAAACACCTCTCCCTTTCATTTTAAGCTCATTTTCTGATAAATTAGAGAGAGGATGAAGTGGGTTCTAGAGAGAGAGAGTCCAACTTCATTCGATTTGTTCCTCCAACACTACTCAGACCTGGAATTGATCAAGTAGGGCACCATTTTCTTCACTACAAGAGGTAAGCTTCTACCCCATTAACCTAAATTTCTATATTTTTTGTTAAAATGAAATATGGTTAGGTGAATTCATGAAGATAAAGGTAGGAGCCTTGCATGCATGTAACCAACTAATCATAATCTAGTAAAAGGAAATGGGTTAGAGTAATCTTTCACTAAAAAGAGGCCATTTAATCTAAAATAACACTTAGTGTTTGATAGAATGATCAAGTGAGTTCAAGACATGATCATTGTTCCTAATTCTAAGTTAAATTATGCCTCATTGTGAACTAATTGAAGGTGCTAGAAGGTCCGGTAAATTGTTGTAGAAATTAATGAAAAATCCCAAATCAAGGTATGTATGGCTAACTTTAATTTTTGTAGAGTTACCTGTCCGAGTACGCGATATGAAATTCTTGCTTGAGCATATGTGAATTGTTTGTCCTGTTGTGTCGAGTTGTATGAATTAATTCTCTGATTTTCTTAAGTCAGTTACCATGCTAATTAAGATTATGAAGGGTGATTCTTTGTGCTTATCCTACCATGTGTAAAGCTCGTTAAATATTGAATACATTGGTACGGGGGGATGTGCTGCAAAATGAAAGAAACAATAATGAGATAAAGTGTTGAATGTATCCAAGTGCTAAAATGTTGTGTAGTAAATAATGAAATTAAATATGGGCTGATTTTATTGAGTTAAATGATTGTGGCAACACCATATATGAATTTTTGATTTGTAAGGATCATTGTGCTTTGATTTCACATAGTTTTTGGTTGATATGAACTTATGTTCTTCACGATAGAGATCCTTGTTATATAATCGTTGGTGATTGTGGTTATGAAATGGAAACGTATGGTGGGATCGGGTTGCGCACCGAAACACGAAGTTATAAGGGTGGAGTGGTAATAAGGGTGAAATGTGATTGTACGGAAGGATCGGGTTGCGCACCGCAACACGAAGTAATAAGGGTGGAGAGGTAATAAGGGTGAGGTGATAATGTATGGCGGGATCGGGTTGCGCGCCGCAACAGATGAGAAATTGAAACAAGTAACTTTGAAATCTTCATTTGTGATTTTCTGTATACTTGTGTGGTTACTCTAATTACTTTCTAATTGTGTATTGTTTGATTCTACTTGGAATAAACTTGGTTCATACATTCTAGTACTATTCAATGGTACTAACGTCCCTTTTTCTGGGGGCGCTACATCTTTTATATGGATGTAGGTGGTTGCACAGCAGGTAGCTCAGACCGCCAATAATGGTGTTTCCCCTTCGTACCTTCGGCAGATCCGGTGAGCACCACTTCCTCTCGGGGCCATGTGTAGTCTACATCATCTTTTGGTATATGCTATGTCTTTTAAGGTATAGGCGGGGCCTTATTGCCGTCAAGTATTGTGTAAACCCTTAGTACTCTTAGAGCCTCCCTAGACATGATGTGGGTTGTACATATATGTATTTTGGGCGGTAAATGTGTTCACTAGTAATCATGGTCCGAATCGGAATTATTGTATGTTTTGTGATTATCAAATGTGGAAATGATAAAGGATAATATGAACCCAAGTAGTAGATTCATGCTTAAACTCTAAATTACTGTTTCATGTGGAATAATGTATATTATAAACACTGGGTGATGCGTTGGGTAGGAAAGGAAATCCAGGTCCGCTTGACTGGGATCATCCGGTGGGGCGTGACAGAAATTCCACGGGTTTCGACACCATCCAATCTAAACCTCATCTTTTAGCCATATACCAATTCAAAAAATTCTCAGTTGCTACATATAAATCTTAAATCCATTAGAACATTCTCGAGAGTCATCCATTTTGCCCAAATCCAAATTGTGCCGCCGAAAGTGCCAAACAACATGTGCCCCATTAGCACAACAACACCCCAAGAAGGAACCTACTCCTCTAAACAACCGAGTGAACTCCTACTCAATGCACACTACATCTGTCACAAATAGCAAACTCAAATCATTCCACGATCAATATACCCATAATGTGTAATACATCATGCATCCCTAAATTCCTTACTCAAGTCATCCTCAAAACAGATATCTGCAAGTCATATTTGATTAACAAGTGTGACTCAAACTGAAATCATTACAACTCATAACCACACAATCAAATTGGTGATAGCAGACTCCCCAATATTGCTCAAATCCATAGATCAAAACACTCGATAACTCGCAATACCCATACTCTATCACTAAAATAATACTACAAGGAGATTCAACTAAATCATTCACAACTCATGGGACATAAACCACCTAGTACCTCAAGTCATCTACAGATCTCGCATTCATCCATGTGACGATTAGGTCAACTATTTCAATCGATCTAAACTCAAATCGCACAATTAATGAAGCCTCCACACAACATCATAAGGATCCCACCTCCGAAGATTACTCCGCAGGAGATAACCCACCTGCTTAGCCTCAAATTGACATCTATTTATACCCTTTTCACAGTCACAACTACTACGCGATCACTTGATCTTCATGAGTCTGAACTCGTCAATAAGACATGATAGTCTACTTTTTCCACAAATGAAATAAGAAGAAAGATCCTTCAATATACTCATAACTCAAGACTATACGCCACATCCAGATAGAAACCAAGCACCCAATTGTCCTCTTCACATCCCAAACGAACTATTCCCATCATATTCAAACCAGTTGAACACCCCCCAATCATATCATACTATTCATATTTCCATCAACCACTAATCGAGCTAAAAATACCACCCCTAGGGATACTACCGGACATATAAGTCCAAAATCATATGCTCACACAACCGAAGTCCCTGTGTTCAAACTACAGTCAAAACCCAGCCTCAGATCCTCCTGACGAGCCCAACATCATCAACAACAACAACAACCACATGCCCAGTATTATCCCACACCGCGGGGTGTGGGGAGGGTAGTGTGTACGCAGACCTTACACCTACCTTGTAAGGATAGAGCGGCTATTTCCAATTGAACCCCCGCTAAGGACAACATAGCACCACATTAATGAGAATATAGACAAGAAGGGACAATACCAAAAAGACATATAAAAGCATAATAAAAAGGACAATACAATAATGTGATAAACTATGAAAGAAAACAACAGTTAGTCAAAAAACCTACTATCAACAGAAAGCGAGACTGCGTGCCAATACCACTATTATGAACAATCTAGACTACCTACTATATTACCCTAATCCTCGACCTCCATACCTTCCTATCAAGGGTCATGTCCTCGGTCAACTGAAGTTATTCCATGCCTTTCCTAATCACATGCCCACCTCTTCTTTGGCCTACATCTACCTCTCTGTAGGCCCTCCAATGCCAATCTCTCACACATCATGACCTAGGCGTTTGTGCTCCTCCTTGTCACATGACCAACACTCAGCCCCATACATCCGTCTCTACATCCTTATCTATGCTACCTTCATCTTCTATACATGAGACATCTTGAGTGGCCAACACTCAGCCCCATACAACAACATTGGTCTGACCACCACTCTATAGAACATACCCTTAAGTTTTGGTGGCACTTTCTTGTAACACAAAACACCGAAAGCGAGTCTCCATTTCATACATCCCTGACCAATATGATATTTGACATCTTCATCAATCTCCCCATCCCATTAAATAATATACCTAAGGTACTTAAAACTCCCCCTCCTACGGATGGCCTGCGAGTGCAGCCTCACTTCTGCTTTCCCTCCTAGAGTCCCGCCATTGATTTTACACTCCAAGTATTCTGTCTTGGTCCTACTTAACTTGAAACCTTTAAATTCCAGGGTCTTCCTCCATACCTCTAATTGTGCTTTCAATCAATTCAATATCGTCTGCAAGTAGCATGTACCAAGTCATTTCCCCTTGGATGTGGCGCGTGAGTACATATATCACCAGAGAAAACCAAAAAGGGCTGAGTGTCGACCCCTGATGCAAGCCTATCATAACCTAGTGCACCGAAATCATATCTCGCACCACATCCATGGCATCACAAGCCATCGATGTACACCTGGTAGCGAGCACTGACATGTGCATACAAATGCGTGGAAGGAATTCGAAGAGTTATGTTTCAAGGTGAATCAATTTTGCATGATAAGGAAATGAAGATGGGAAATTATTCTAAATGCCTTGTAGCCTCTCAAAGATAGGTATAGTTATTATCATACCGATCCGGAAGATATACTAAACACTTGCTCATGAATTGTAGAACATATGAACCTAAAGCTCTAATATCGACTTGTCACGATCCAAAATCTACCTAGTCGTGATAGCACCTAACCCAATTCGTTAGGTCATTAGTAATTATCTAATTTAATGATATTTATAAAGAAAAGAAATAACTATACAATTGAACTGTTATACAAGAACCCCAAAGACTGGTAGTACAAATCATGAGCTTCTGAGATTATAGTTTACAAATGTGTTATGAAATAAGTACATCATCTGTCAAAAATATACGTAACAGATTTTTATAAATCTAAGGCTGCCATGAACAACAAGAAGCTACAACCAGACTGCAGCTACATCTTCAAACCAATCTCCCATCGAAGGCATCAACATCAACATCATTCATTTACATGCAAGGTGCAGAAGTGTAGTACGAGTACAACCGAACCCATGTGCTCAAAAAGTAACAAACCTAACCTTAGGTTGAAAGTAGTGACGAGCTGGGATAAGGGTCAGAGTCCAACTCCAATAACCACCAATAGTTCATAACAATGTAATATAATGGTGCATGAAAATAACACAAAGATAAGATGCTCAACTCATTCACAGTTACAGAAAAATTGGCTTGCTTTTCAAGTATTATAGCAAATTTCAAATCTTTCACCGAAAACACCAAAAGCATATGAGTAATTCTGAAAATTGTGATTTTTCCCAAAAACCATTCAAGAGTATACAAGGTGCTTTATTTTCAGCTAACATAAGGAAAAATACATCGCTATGCCTACATGTCAATATATAGGTGAAATCATGATGTCACCAAATCGGACACTAGAAGGAAATGCATCTACATGCATGTATCTCAAGTGCGTATGTCAAATGCAATATATCTCAGTGATGAACTCATGTACACACATTGAGAGTACTCAATATCACTATCGCGTATTCTCTCTCACCATTCTCAATACTCAGCACTCTCGTACAATACCTGCTGCGGCGAGCCGCCCGATCCACATAGATATATAGCCATAATGATCATTGCAGCATGAAACCCGATCCATAGATATGTATGTCCATAAGTCTCTTTGCGGCATGCAACCCGATCCATATATATATATATAACCATAAGGCTTGTCGCAGCATGAAACCCGATCCACATATATATATCCATAAGGCTTGTTGCGACATGCAACCTAATGCACATATACATAGCCATAAGGCTTGTTGCGGCATTCAACCTGATCCACACACACACACACATACACTCACTTTCTCTAACACACACACACACATATATATATATATATATATCACATCACAACGCTCATACTAAGCAGCCATAATCAATGATGCAAGTGACAATAAAAAGTGACAGAGACTGAGATATGATATGAAATGATGAATGCGACTGAGTACATAACTACAATTAAAAAAATAACTCAACATCAAAGAACAAGCACCGTGCATCCTAATTGTACAATTATATAGCCTAAACATTATTTCTAGCATAAATTACAGCTCAAGTTCTCTAACCCATTGTGCATTGTAAAACTGATCAGATAAGATGACTACACAGTTCCATGGAATCTACTAAATCACAAATCACATGGTGCATGACCACATGCCCGCCACCTAGCATGTGTGTCACTTCAACATCAATCACCTAACACGTAATTTGGAATTTCATACCGTTAGTACCAAATTTAGAAGTGTTGCTTACCTCGAACAAAAAAAATCCAATACCGAGCAAGCCAAGCGACGCTCCATAAATGTCATCCCGCGCTTACCAACCTCTGAACGAATCAAAACTAGCCATAAGCAACTCAAATAGATCAAATAATGTCAAAGGAAACAAACCCAACCGATAAAGGTCAAATCATTAATCAAACGCCCAAAATCAACCCAAAACTCCAATACGGACCCGAATCTCGGAACATGCAAAACATACAAAATCCGATAAATCATTCAACTACGAGTCCAACCATACTAGTTTCACCCAAATCCCATTCTGAATCAATGTTCAAAACTCAAAAACTCAAAAATTCATTGTATGAAACTTTAGGCTAAAATCCCCAATTTCTCTTTAAAATTAATAATCCAATTATCAAAAACGAATATAGAATCACGAAATATAATCCAAAACCAAGTAGAGGAGACTTACCCTAATCCATATGGTTAAAACATCTTCAAAAGTCGTCTCAACCAGAGCCCCAAAGCACAAAATATGATAAGAAAAAACAAGAGCCTCGATTTATAGCATTCTGCCAAGCATTTCCGCTTTCACAGACACATGAGCCACTTCTACGGTGTCACTATTGTGACACGAGCTCCGCTTCTACGGACTCCACTAGCCAGCTGACCCCTTGCACCTGCGAATCTCCATCCGCTTCTGCGCAATCGCATGTGCAAAACCAAACACGCTTCCACGCTCAATCTCGCGTCTGTGCCCTAGACCATCACTTCTGCAGGGCCACAGATGCGTCCCAATATCCACTTCTGCGATCTACTCTAGCAAAGCATGTTTGTGCTTCTATGAACAAGTGTCTCAATCTGTAGGCTTACATTTGCGCCCATTCTTCTGCAGACGCTGAAACACCAGAATGAACATGCCTACAACAATGTAACATGAAACAAAAATGATCTGAACCTCATCTGAAACTCACTCGAGCCACTCGAGACACCGTCCGAGTATACCAACAAGTACCATAATATAACACGGACCTACTCGAGGCCTCATATGTAGCAGAACAACATCGAAATGATGAATCGCATCTCAATTCGAACTTGGATGAAATTTGAAATTTCAACTTCTAAACTTGTGCTGAAACATATCAAATCAACTTGAAATGAACCCAAATTTATCACACAAGTCGAAAATTGCATAACGAAGCTATTCTAATTCCGTGAACCACAATCCAATAAGTTAACTCCCAATCAAATTTATGAACTTTCCAAACCTTCAAATTTCAAACATCTGCCAAATAGTATCGAATCCTTATATGAACAACCAAATGCATATTTGGGCATACACCCAAGTCCAAAATCACAATAGAGACCTAACAGAACCATCAAAACTCTGTTTAGGGGTCCAATTCACCAAAAGTAAAACTTGGTCAAATCTTCCAACTTAAATCTTTAACCATGAAATTCATTCTCCCAAATTGATTATGAATAATTTGAAAACCAAAACCGATGGTTCGTATAAGTTATAATAAATCATACCGAGCTACTCCTTCCCTCAAACTACCGAGCAACGTGCAAATGGTCAAAACGCCTGATCAAGTTGTTACAATAAAGCATAAGTTGAATTGAGAAAATACCTTCACATTGAATAATAATTCTATAAACAAAAAGATGGAATAAGATAGTTTGTTGAGGGTGAGAGAAGAACTAGATTCTTCCACGACATCAGTGGGAGGAGGAAGAAATTACAGCTTAATTGAATTCAAAACTCTATTGATGATTGGGTTGAGTGCATGGATTTGATGTCTTCATATGTTATTTAATTTTATCTAAAGCAATTCATTCGAGATAAATAGCCAATTTAGATTAGTGTGATGGATCGTATCCTGGTATCTCATGAGGATAACATAAGATTGTGCACTTGTCCCACACTTGAAGAAGCTAAGAACGTTTATCTACATTTAGTGGTGCAACTGCTAGTGGTCCTGATGGATTTTCTAGAATTTTCTATAAAGATTGATGGGAGGTTATAGGCAAGGATGTACATGCACTTGCTCACTCATTCTATGATGGACATGTGCTACCGAAGTACATTACTCACACTAATACGATCCTACTACTAAGAAACTAGTTGTGCAGACATTCTAAAATATGACCATAAGTCCCAGTAACTTCATCAACAAGGTGACCTCCAGGTTAGTGCGCTACAAGCTAGAGAAGTTTCTTTTCTCACTTGTCTCCTCTAACGAGTTCGGATTTGTAAAAGGGGGGAATATAAATAAGAATTTTTTACTTACATAAGAGATTGTCGCGGATATTAGAAAGAAAGCTAAACCTTCCATTGTAATGGTCAAATTGGATATGGCAAAGACATATGATAGATTGTGCTATGCTATCTATTAAAGGTTCTTAGGTACCTAGGATTTGTGGAGTGCTTTGTAGGCATGATATGGAGAATAGTATCAAATAATTAGTAGTCCGTATTATTAAATGGTCAGGCTACTGGATTCCTTGATTCTACTAGAGGGGTGAAGCAAGGAGATTTTTATCTCCTGCAATATTTGTTTATACGCAGAAGTTTTGTTTAGGGATTTCAACTCGTTATTTCATAATTAAAATTCCTAGGTTATGGCATGCCTAAATTTAATAGTAGTTTGAATCACCTCTATTATACAAATGATATTATTTTGCATCCGCTGAGAGAGACTCCTTGGAGATGATAATGGATACATTGCACAAGTATGAAACTATGACTAGACAAATATCAATAAGGAGAAGATCTCATTCTATATGCATCGAAATATAGTAGATATCCTATATGAACAAGTTGAAGATACAATAGGTTTTGTGAAAGGGCAGCTTACCTTCACATATTTGTGTTATCCTTTATACTGCACAAAAAGAAGAAAAATATAGTGTGATGATTAATTGGCAAGGTGAAGAACAAGTTACATGCATGGAAGGGTAAGTTATTATCCTATGAATAAAAGGTGGTTATAATCTCACATGTACTTCAAAGTATGTCAACACTTTCTCTCAACTATTGACCCTCATAGGTATGTGATTGATAATCTTCATAAAACATTTGTTAGAGTTTATTAGAGTAATAAGGAGGAGAGAAGAAGAAGACATTGGGCAGCACAAAAGAACATATGATTGATTATATGGTGAAGGTACAAGAGGAGGGGGGGGTGAGGGGTTGAATAGTGGTCTATTAAAAAAATAGTCGACTAACGATAATTTTAGTTGACTAGATTAATAACAGAGTGTAAAATAACAGTAAATGACATACAACAATTTTTATACAGGTTCGGTATCGTGTGGTACTTACATCAAGTTTTTCTTGGGTCACAGGGGTTCCCTTTAATCTTGAAAGTATTAAAATACAGATGGTTTTGATTCGTTCACCACCAACGAAGTATAGCAACAATTAATCTTGAGTAATGACATAACTTTATTTTGTATTCTAAACCTTCATATCTCTTGAGACAGTGATAAACTAAGGATTACAGTTGTTTAGGCTAAGAAATAGAGAGACTTAAAAAACAATGTGTGTAGTTGCGCAAGTCTTCCATTTGATCTTAGTAGACTTGTTACAGTAGAGTAGAGAGCTGTTGAGCCTTGACCAAAAATAGAAGCACGAGATCTTCAATAGGATTTCACCCAAGGGGTGCCTCTTTGAGTCCTACTCTTGGGAAGGGCCGGATTCGATCGTGACTTTCCTTGTCACAGGCTTACATTAATGAGACATTCAAACTTTCGATTGAGCTTAATTAAGGATACCGAATATTTGATAGAAATAGCGCCTTGATGTGTAATATTATTTCCTTTGATTGAGGGAGAATGTATGTGATAAAATTTGATTCCTTCTTCTTGTCCATTAATTCAGAAATCACATCTTTGGACAACATCTCATTTGGTTTCTTTCCTTCTGATGATTTTGATTCTTGCAAATAAGATAAGTGAACATTGTCCTAATGGAAACTATAGATTTTAACATAAAAATCTCACCATTTTTTATGATGACAATCAAGAGCGAGTAAACAATAATTATGAGACTTCCCTTTTTATTTCACCCTCTAAGTTGCTCCCCCTGAGTTGATTCCATCTCCCTCTGAGTTGATTGTTTTACTTCTCGACACTGGTCTCCCCCTTTGACATCTCAAAAGGAAAATAAATCACACAATACAAGTAATATAGGAAGTAATATACATAATAACTAGTAAGATAGAGCAGCAAAAGCAATGCCTTCAGCAGAGGCATAAGTTTTACAGACCCATTCAAAATAAAGTTTGTTTAAAACAACCATCAAGCAAGCAAAATCATTAAAAAACATATTGTTTGTAAAAACATTACACAGATACTCATTAGCTTCTTCCTAGGAAATACATAAGAGTGTTTATCACTTTGGTGCAGAAGGAGTCATAGGAGTTTTTGGCATCTTTGACAAGATTATCCGTCTTTTCACTCATGGAATTGAATGCCCTGGTTCCTTGTCTTCGCGTGGCTCCTATATCCATTATGACCTTAGCCACATCGATACCTATCACCTTATTAACTTCCCTTATTTTGTCTACATGTTCATTCATCTCAACTAGTAGTAGTTTTATCCCATCTAGATAGTGCTGAATTTGCTGAAGATTTTGAGAGGTAGTCGACTGAGATGCTGGTTGTTCAATTTGAACTTCAACTGGCACTGGAATTCTTTCAACTTTGACGCACTTAACCAATCCATCATCACCCAGGGTGTACCCCATCATTGAAAAAGTTGTCTTATCATAAGTACTAGTAATGTGCTTGGGTGAAAAGGGTGCGAAGTCTACCTTCACGACTTCGAGAATGTGAGATATGAGAAGACCATATGGTAAGCAGGCAACATAAGAAGATATGTCTCTGATACATTCAAGCATGTATTGGCAAATCCAGACAAACCAATCTAGTCTTTTACTGTTAACCAGACAATAAAGTACAAAAACGTCTCTAGTGGACAAAGGGATAAAGGACCCAGTTCTGGGGAGAAGAGTAGTAGCAATCATGTGGACCAAGACACTACGTTCAAACTTGAGGTTCTTGGGACCGGTATCTGGAGGATTATCAGATAAAAGGGTTTTTTCTTCTTCAAACGAAACTTCGAAATCTTTTGGACACAAATTTTCACAAAAACATCAAACCCACTAAATTTAACCGAGAAAATCTTTTTAAATTTATAAGATTCCAAAACAATTATAGTGCCTAAAAGCATATATTCCAAATCATCTTTGTCATTCACAAATAGGTTTTCATAAAAGATCTCCACCGGTTCCTCATAAACAGAGTTTCCAATAGTATCAAATAAAGAAGAAAAATGTTGAAATCAGATGTAGAAGTCACATCACTATGTAGTTTTTTCACGAGAGAGAGACTTAAAGAGCATCCATAAGCCATATATTTTGACTTGTAGGAATCAAACCTTTCTTTTTCACTTGGATCATAAAATATCAATTTGCCTCCAGGACCGAATTCAGTGTTCTCAACTTTTCCTTTCTTGCATGCAGCCTTTTTAGGGGTTTGCTCCATAGGTATTTTGCCTGTTTTTTTTTACCTAATGGGAGTATTTTCGGAAGATTCACTGCTCTCATTATCTATTTTGAGTAAATCGGAGTCAATGGACGACTCCAAGTCTACAAGTTCTTCAGGTTGAGGGGTTTTTGAAATCTTCTACTTCGTCTGGCTGCAGTGGAAGAAGAGAGGTTTCTTTTTTCCATGGTGAGAATGTTGTCATTGATGAGAATGAAGAGAGTAACTGGGAAGGAAGAGTATTTATCGTTACTATTAGGAGGAACGGAGGGTCGCCCTGGTTAAAGGAAAAGGCGGGTTTAAAAGGAAGTGATGGTTCTGAAGTGACAGATCGGCGGTACTGATGACGAAGAAATTATTGCACTTACAAGAAATTAAAGTAAGTGTCACGACCCCAAATCTAAGCCAGTCGTTATGGCGCCTATCATGGAACTAGGCCAACCAAAGCTACACTCGAATCATAATAAGCTTCAATTTACATCTTTACTATACTGATTACCCATTAAGGTTTCTTTAAACATTTATAAAACAGTTAAAGCTATACTGAATATTAAATACAACCCCTGAGAACCTGGAGTCACTGGTCATGAGCATCTACATAAAATATACAACTCAAAAGAAAATAAATTATATAATAGTAAGCAGGAGAGAGAGCAGGACTGCAGACGCATGCAACTACCTCGCAAACCTCCGAGAATCTCTGGAACAAATAGATAGCTCACCCTTGCGTAACACATGAATATGGACTCAAGGTGCAAGGAGTTACGTGAGTACACCAACTCAGTATTAATGAAAATAAATCAATTATGAGTAGCAAGAAACACATAAAATCAATTTCATCAATTCACAAGATGCACAACCTTTATTTCCAACAGTATAACATAGATATATGAAATCATCATGCCTTAAAACCAACTTCAGAAGAATCATTTGAAGAATGTATATTTACAACAACTTCAAAACGAAAGATTTAGTATGAAAATGAAATGAATCATATAGAGGCCCCTCGGGCAAAACATATTTCATAAGCTTAAAGTGAAAGTAGTAAAATCATAAGTAGCCCCTCGGGCAAAAAATTAACATAATCAGCCCGTAGGGCATGCCTCACAGTCACTCATGATCAGACCCTCGGGCATACCTCACCATCACTTGTAATCAGTCACCCAGCACCTCACAGTCACTCATGCCTCCTAATCACTCGTCACTCAGCACTCGGTGCGCTCACTGGGGGTGTGTGCAGAATCCGGAGGGGCTCCTTCAGCCAATGCGCTAATACCAGGAAACCACGTGGCGTATCATATCCTCACAAATCAGACCCCCGGCCTCACTCAGTCAGAACCTCTCAAAAGCCCATCGGGCGAATCAGTAAAATGGGGCACTCGACCCAAAAGATCATTTTAAATCTCAAAGTAGTGTAAATCAGGCTGAGTTTCAAAAACAGTAAGCACAATGTGACTGAGTGAAATCATCAATAATCAGTGAGGAAAAAAGGAGTAAAAATCCCCCCCCCCCCAAGGGGTCTAAACAAGTCGGCACGAGGCGCCAAACATGGCTTATAGCCCAATATTTCAGAAATCTTTAGAACACAATTTAACATATTGTTTAGAGTAAAACTGAATAGTTTCCACACAGAGGACCAAGTCCAATACAAAAATCAGTGCGCGCCACACACTCATTATCTGACATGTGCGCCATTCTAAAATTAGTGAGAAATACCTAGTCCGGGGTTTGATACCCTCAGGACAAGATTTATAACCATTACTTACCTCTATCGGGCCACAACACTGGTCCGCTATGCTTTTTCCCCTCAAATTGGCTCCTGATTGCTCCGAATCTAGCCAAAATCAGTTCATCATCATCAATATAGTCTAAAGGAACACAACCCAATTGAAAACTATCAAATTATACAAGAATCTCGAAATTCGGCCAAACCTGAGTCCCGGGCCCATGTCTCGGAATTCAATAAAATTTACATCACTAGAATCCTCGTCCTTCCATGATTCTATATATACCAAGAACACTAAAATCGGACCACAATTGCCCACTCGAATCCTCGAAGGGAATTTCAATTTCCATGCACCCTTCTTCCCAAAATTTGGGTTTAATTCCAACAATTTTACGGTTTAATTACTTAGAAAACGACATATAAACGAGTTATGAAGTTTAAAACCTTACCTCCAAGTGATTACCTTCAATTTTCTTCTTTAAACCCTCTCAAAATAGCTCCCAACTCGTTCAATAATGGAGGAAAATGAAATATTCTCGCTCAAATGGCATTTAAAACATTATGCCCAGCCATCTAATTTCCCCAGTGCGATCGGGACATTAGACACGCGATCGTGATGCACAGACCAGCCAACTAAATGCGATCGCAAACTAATACACGCGATCGCACAGAACAACTTTCCACCCCACACACGCGCCTCAGAATCCCCTACGCGATCGCACCAACACCCACACGATCGCACTGCCTTACCTGACCAACATACGCGATCACAATCCTAACCACGCGATCACATAGAACAAAATTCCTACACCACTATTTTACTCTACACAATAGCGGACGAGTCCACGTGATCACATTGAAGGATTCACTGCTACTAAAACACCAGAAAACAACAGTCTTCTTAAGGCCAAAAAGTGTCATTTGAGCATCCCAAATATACCCGAGGCCCCCAGGACCCCAACCAATCCTACCAACACACCCCATAACATCATTCAAACTTAGTCGAGCCTTCAAAACACCAAAAACAACATGAAAACACCAAAAATACATCAAATTGAAGCTTATGAACTTTGAAACTTCCAAATTTTTCCAACTACGCTGAAACCAACCAAAACACCTCAGATTGACCTGAAATCTTGCAAACATACCTAAAATGATATTACAGACCTTTTCCAACTTCCGGAATCCCATTCCGACGCTGATATCCTATTTTCCACTGCCGACCAGAAATCGCCAAAAACTAACTTTTCCCAAGTCAAGCCTAATTCTACAACGGACATCAACACTTCATTCCGAACACACTCCTAAGTCTCAAATTACCTAACGAAACCATACGAGCCATTAAATTTGCATTCCGAGGTTGTTCACCAATAAGTCAACTCTCAGTTGACTTTCTCAATTATTAGGCTACCTTGAGAGACTAAATGCCTCAGTTCTCACCATGATCACTCTGAACCCGAACCAACCGACCCAACACACATAAAAGTAGTTGAACCACATAAAATGAAGCAGAAACGGGGGAACAAGGCTAAACTCTCGGAACGACTGGCCGGATCGTTACATCCTCCTCCACTTAAACATACGTTTGTCCTCGAACGTTCCAAGAATTGTTCTCCAACACCATCAAACTGTTAAGTATCTTACCATGCACAGAATCGGGGGTGATCCCACGTCACCCTATCCTATATAGGTCTAATAGCACAATGCCATTGAAATTTCGAAATCCAAATACTGGCCCATAAACCTTAGAACCAAATTCCCACTTTTGAAATAATATACAAGATCAAAATTTCCATAATTATAAATTGAACAAGTCTGAACATGCTGAATCAAGCCATATACGCACCCACGATGAAATCACATAATACACCGCATGACTGAAACACTCATAGCGATAACTCTTAGTCACAATAACTGCTCAGAACAACCCAGTACCGGTACATAACCTCTTATCAAGAAATGCCTCTCTCTAACACTTCCATATATTGCCAATGATGAAAGAAGCACATAGAACTAACAACCATTCGCCCGATTATCCAGACATGAAACTCCCCCTTCCCAAACTATGCTACACAAAATTTTGAAAATATTCACTCAAGGTCCAATGACCTCTTCTCATCCATCACGACCACCCTGATAACATGAAACATTGATACAATTCGAAGCCAAAACCTGTGCAACTTGTGCACTTAACAACAACTTCCCAATGTAATCAAATTATATAAAATATCCACACGAGAGGACTATCTTGTTATTAACAGTTACCATCACCATATCATATTAACAGCCTGGCACACACCATAAAAATCAAAAACACGTGTATCCAATACTAAAGGTCATACCCCTACATAACTCCGCTACACTGCGCGATCTCATCCAACACTGGTCCACTTGACATACTTCAAGACACTTTACCCAAAATCAATAACCATTCAAGATTCAACATCAAGTACTCAAAGTGCATTACCATAACCACGGGGTAAACCGGACGATGCCATGCCACCCAAAATAGAAGGTATATAACCAACACGTCTCAATCCCGAAACACCCAATTACTTACCTTACTAAAATCTAGCTATAACGACCAGTTAGAACCACACGATATGTGCATATAACCAATAATCACCACTCTTCGCAACACCGAAGAGTAATCTCATAGATCACTCCAGAACATGAATAAACTCGATCACAATCGAATGGTACCTTCTTCAATAATAGAAATTCGGAGCCAACAATTTCGACCCGGTGCAGAACACACACCCATATTAGCCTACCAGTGACCCTAAATTAACTCCGATCACCCACAACAGATAGATAACTTACCAAAAAGTTCACAATGATGGAATCATGGTACATACTAAAATCCGACTAGCTCAGCTCGTATCTTCACAGTTCACTACCACAAAATTTCTTGTTTATGATAACTCTCAATCTCGAAGTCCATGAAACGTACAAAATTACCATATATGATCACAACTCCACCGCTCGAATACATAACACATCCCAAATACCCACTCATTTTACGAGGGATACCCCTGTAATTCTTCCGTTTACCATGCAACCCTGAATATCAACAGTCAATCCAACAATAGGGCGACGCGATACCAATGAAGTACCCTTAACTCTAACACATTGCTCTTTCTGAAATATATACCCTCATAAAGTTGCACCAATTAGTAATATCATCTACCTAGTCATCTGAAATTGCCCATGCTGCCTAGGAATTTATGACCTTTCTTCCATAACCGAACCCTGACCTCACATATGCAACTCTCAACTCTACGTGAACCTAGGAATAATACGTGAACTCCATGGTCCCTTCTGAGCAACAAGCAACTACGTACCCAACTAGTCAAGAACTCCCATTGGATCCCATTTAGAAACAAATTCACTACACGTCATAAGAAAATATGCACCCTTAACCGCGGTAGAAACCATCCGGGACTATCCAAAATCCCATTTGTGCAACACCAAACCATCACGATTGAATTCCTCTAACTCAACCAAACAACGCAGGCCACCAAAAAATCCAAGAGCATTGCTAATAAACACCCGAAAAACTCATCACCTCATGAACACCCAAGAACTAATCGTATCCTTTACCATGCCGATCCGACCTACTACCAAGTTTCCCTATTTACCCATGTTCCTTCTGACTTACCTTCAAATTGATACTTCTCCCTGCCGTAATACCAAAATTTTCAACCCAGACTTACCTCAGGCGACCCAAGCATAAAACCGTACCGTCTAAGGCTCATAAGCTGCCGAATACTCTCTCAAATATCCCCAAAAGTACCACATTCAAAATACTTACCCTGCAGAGACTTCCTGCGAATCTAAAGCCATTACCTTCACCTTCCTGATACTGATATGTAGAACCCGTGATGATGTAGATATGCCACAAGTCATGACACCCTCTAACATAAATCTCAATCACACTGACCAATTAGACAGAATCGACCTGACCCGTTTGCACACTAACATACTAGGAAAGTAATCCATTCACTTGAAGCCCCAAGAAAATTCATAAACTGCACACACTATACCTTTCACAACTTCCACTAAATCATTCAATAGAACCCAATTACCCAACAATGTACATTGCAAAATAAAACATATTAAAGCAGTATTATTAGAACTATCATACCATAAACCTAGATCAAAAGTACCAATTAGATATCTAATAATTTGCATAACAAGAGTTAGATCGGATTCCTTAGGAACTGACTGAAATATTGTACACTTGCACACACTGAACATAATAGAGATCCAATCATTCCTCTATACATGGTTTCATCAACCTTCTTTCCATTGTTGTGTTTATCGAGCATTGTTGTTGGACTCATTGGCTTGCCGATTAACTTAGCATTTTCCATGCCATACTTTATGATAAGCTCCTTAGTGTACTTGGTTTGGTTAATGAAAATCCCTTTAGGAGACTGTTGATTTGAAGTCCGAGAAAGAATGTCAGATCTCCCATCATGCTCATTTCGAATTCTCCTTTCATGGAAAGAGCAAATTCTTCACGTAAAATAGAGTTAGGACTACCAAAAATAGTATCATCAATATAAATTTGACTAATAAGATTACATGAACTGGAATGCTTAATAAATAGAGTTATATCAATATTACCTTTTTTGAACCCTTGATTTAGAAGAAAAGAACTTAACCTTTCATACCAGACATGCGGAGATTATTAGAGACCGTACAAAGCTTTAGTCATCTTGTATACATGATCAGGAAAGGTGACGTTTGCAAATCCTGGGGGTTGCTTCACATATACTTCTACGGAGATATAGCCATTTAAGAATGCATTTTTAACATCCATTTGAAATAGATTGAATCCTTTGTGAGCAGCTAAAATGAGTAATATTCGTATGGATGTGAGTCTTGCTACGAGCGCAATGGTTTCATCATAGTCGATTCCTTCTTGCTGAGAGTATCCTTAAGCAACCAATCTTTATTTATTTCGAACCACTTGTCCAGATTGATTTAATTTATTTCTTAATACCTGCTTAGTTCCAATGATGGAAGATTTTGACGGTATTGGAACCAATTCCCACACTTTATTTCTTTCAAATTGATCTAATTCCTATTTCGTAGCACTTATCCAATGAGTATCTTTCAGTGCTTCATGCACTTTTTTTGGCTCAAGTTTAGAAATAAGAGCCACATGAGATTTGTTCTTCTGAGATCTTCTTGTAGTGATTCCTTCATGTGAATCTCCTATAATGAATTTGTGAGGATAGCCAGGTTCACTTTTCTATTCATTCAGAGTGTTTGAGGAAGTTTCTCTTTCTACATTAGTCGACTGAGTTGTTGGAGACTGTTCGAGGTTTCCTGCGAGCTCTTCAGCTGGTTGAGCCTACTGAACAGCTGACTCACTTTGATAATCCTTTCTTACAATAACAGATTTAGGGACAAACGAGAGTTCCTTATCTTCTAGAATTTTTCATTCCTTGGGCGAGAGTTAGTATCAACAAAAAACAACATGAGTTGATTCTCCAATGCATTGTAAACTCTATATGCTTTACATGAAGGAGAGTATCTAAGAAATATAACTTTATCACTCTTAGAATCAAACTTACCCAAATTTTCCTTTCCATTATTTTGGATAAAGCATTTGCATCCAAATGGGTGAAAATAGCTGATCTTGGGTTTCTTACCGTTCCATAGTTCATAAGGAGTCTTTTTGAGGATTGGTCGAATGAGACACCTATTGGTGATGTGGTATGTTGTACTCACAACTTTTGCCAAGTGATAAGGTAGAGAATTTTCCACGATCATGTTTAGAATGATCTTGAATAGGATGCATGATGGCATGACCAAGTTTTCTATGCCAGACATGGGGATCATCTTTCATGGAAGTAAGACAAATTTGATCTCCAAGATTATCTAAATTACTAATAGTATAGACATTTATGTCTCTATTACCTGAAAGAATGATTTTACCTGATTCATCTTCTATAAACCAGCCATGTTTCTTAAAATGAACCTCATTGTCATTGTTACATAGTTTGGTGACTGATTTGAGCAATTGTTTGTCACCAGTCATATGTCTGGAACACGCGCTGTCGAGATACAATTTTCCTTTTCGATTCTTCTTGCGGTGTTCTTGCAAAACAAAATGACTTGTTTTAATGTACCCAAGCCTGCTTGGGTCCTAAATTGTTAGAGTGCTGAGTGTTTGTTTGATTTTGAAGGTTTAGGTCTCCAGACCCATCTCCCGTCATTCTTGAACCTGCAACGATTTTAGGTGTGACCCCTTTTACCATAATAAAAACATAATGGACTATTAGAGTTTCCAGAACCATTTTCTGCTCTAATTTTGTTCCTGCATTGGTTAGTACTATGGCCATTTTTACCACAAAAGTAACATGCAAGAGATTTCTATTTGTGATGAGTAGTCTTATTTGATTTGACCGAGTAGTGTCTAGTGGATTTTTTCAATCCATTCAATTAGAGTTGAAGCTCAATAACTTCATCTTGTAGCATATCACGCTCAATTTTACAGACTTCCAGTTTCAGAGCGCAATCTTTCTTTTCTTTCTTGATTTTTGTAAGTTCATTCACAACTCTTTCAATATCTGCAAGAGAAATATCAACAAATTATTGAAGTTCATAACAATTAGGGCATGTTGGAAGATGTACCTCGCTAGTTCCTTCGTATACCATAAGGCCAAGTTCTCTTCCTCATCAGTTCTACCTACTATTATTTCAAGCTCCCCTGAATCTTAACGTTCATTGATAGCCCTGAAACATATATTAGAAACTTCCTCATGATTAGACGCTTCTTCATCACTCCATGCTCCAAAGGACTTCTTATTTTGTATGTTTCTATTGAGTTTCTTCTTTAGTTCAGGACAATCAGCTTGAATGTCACCAAACTTTCCACATTCGTAGCACCTTCCATCATTTTTATTAGTTTCATTATTTATCTTTCCTTTCCTGAAGTTAGGCTTCCCTTTTATGCTATGTTTTTTTTCCTCATCATGTTTGTTACAACTTGAGAGAGCATGTCAATGTTTTCATCTTGTTCTCCTCCTTCTTCTTCTTCATTTTCTGGTTTAGCCACATTTGCTTTAAAAGCAACAATTTTCTTCTTTTCTTGAATTTGTCTATTCAAATGCGTTTTCTTTAAAGCAATTAGATCACCTCTAGGTTCATCATAGGAAATTTTGTCAAGATCCTAACATTCCATCACAATGACTTTTGGCTGCCAAATTGTAGTTAAACTCATGAGAATTTTTCTAACTTGTTCACCACTTTTGATAGGTCTTCCAAAGGACTTAAGATCTCCAAGAATTTTGCTGAACCTAGAGAACAACTCTTCTACTGATTCTCCATCCTTCATCTGGAATAGATCGTAGTCCCGAACCAGAAGATTGATCCTTGTTTCCTTCACTTTGTTGGTTCCTTCATAGGTGACCTCTACTTTGTCCCACATTTATTTGGCTATTTCATAACTTGATATGTTTTCATACTCTTCTCCACTGATAGCATTGTAAAGTAGATTTTTTACTTTGGCACAATTATGACAGTAGCTTGTTCATCAGTGTGGTCATCTAAGTGAAGAGGATCAGTTGATACGATAAATTGACCATTTGGATCCTTCTTTTGTGGGATTAGACGCTTTATCTTTTTAATCATACGCCAAACTATAATATCATATGACATCGCGTATGTTTCTATACACACTTTCCAATGAGAAAAGTGTTGTCCGTTGAAAAAGGAGTTTGAACCTGAGAGGTTCCTTCTTGAAATAGTTCACCAACGACAGTGTTAAGAGGATTTTGAATTGTGTTCTATTAAAAAAATAGACGACTAATGATGATTTTAGTTGACTGGATTAAGAGTAAAATCTAAAATAACAGTAATTGACAAATAGTAATTTATTACTAATTCGGTGCCAGTGTGGTACTCACATCCAATTTCCCGTGGGTCACACGGGTTCTATTTAGATCTTGAAAGTATTATAATACATACGGTTTTGATTCGTTCACTACCAATGAATTATAGCAACAACGAATCTTCAGTTATGGCACAACTCTCTTTTGTGTTATAAACCTTCCTATCCTTTGAGACACTGATAAACTAAGGATGACATTGTTTAGGCTAAGAAGTAGAGAGACTTAAAAAATAATGTGTGTAGTTGCGCAAGTATTCCATTAGATCTTAGCAGACTTCTTATAGGAGAGTAGAGAGACGTTGAGTCTTAACCAAAAATAGAGGCACGAGATCTTCAAAGGGATTTGACCCAATGGGTGCCTATTCGAATCTTGCTTATGGGAAGGGCCGGATTCGATTGTGACTTTCCTTGTCACATGCTTACATTAAGGAGACATTCAAGCATTGAATTGAGCTTCATTAATGATAAAAAGTTTTTGATGGAACTAGAGCCTTGATGTGTAATCTGAAGTCCTTTGGTTGAGGCAAATTGGATGTGATAAAATATGATTCCTTTTTCGTGTCCATTAATTCAACAATCATATCTTTTGATAGCTTCTCATTATGTTTCTTTCCTTTTGATGATTTCTATTCCTGCAAACAACATAAGTGAATATTGTCATTATTGAAACTATGGATTATAACATAGCAATCTCCCCATGAGACATTCCTTTTTATTTCACCCTCTAAGTTGCTCCCCCTGAGTTGATGCCATCTTCCCCTGAGTTGATTGTTTTACTTTTATACACTGTTCTCCCCCTTTGACATCAATCAAAAAGGAAAAGAAAGAACACAATACAAGTAATATAGGAAGTAATATACATAATAATTAGTGAGGTAAAGCAGCAAAAGTAATGCCTTCAGCAGAGGCATAATTTTTGCACACTCAAGAAAAGGGAAGTTTGTTTAATACCACCAGCATGCAAGCAAAAGCATAAGAAAAATATTATTTGTAACACCATCACACAGATACGCATTATCTTCTTCCCAATAAATACTTCAGAGTTTTTATCACTTTGGTGCAGAACAAGTCATAGGATTTTCAACATCTTTGACACGTTTATCCATCTTTTCACTCATGAAGTTGAATGCCTTGGTTCCTTGTCTCCGCGTGGCTCTTATATCCATTTTGAACTTAGCCACATCCGTACCTGTCTCCTTAGTAACTTCCCTTGGTTCCTTTTCCTTCATCTCAACCAGTAGTAGTTTTACCCTATCTAGATAGTGTTGAATTTGCTGATGATTTTGAGAGGCAGTCGACCGAGATGCTGGTTGTGCAGTTTGAACTTCAACTGGCATTGGAATGCTTTCAACTTTGGCACTCTTAACACATCCATCATTATCCAAGGATTACCCCATCATTGAAAAATATGTCTTATCATAAGTACTACTAGTAATGTGCTTGGGTGAAAAGGGTGCTAAGTCTACCTTCATGACTTCGAGAATGTGAGAGATGAGAATACCATATTGTAAGCAGGCAGCAGAAGAAGATATGTCCCTGATACTTTCAAGCATGTATTGGAAAATCCACACAAACCAATATAGTCTTTTACTATTAACTAGACAATAAAGTACAAAAACATCTCTAGTGGACAAAGAGATAAGAGACGCAGTTCTGGGGAGAAGAGTAATAGAAATCATGTAGAACAACACACGATGTTCAACCTTAAGTTTCCTGGAACCAATATCATGAGGATTATCAGATAAAAAGGTTTTTTCTTCTTCAAAGGAAACTTCAAAATCATTTGGACACGAATTTTGCATAAAAACATCAAACCCGCTAAATTTTAGTAGAGAAAATCTTTTCAAATTGATAAGAGTCCACAACAATTCTAGTGCCTAACACCATATATTCAAAATCATGTTTTTTCATTCACAAACAGGTTTGCATAAAACATCCTCACTGGTTCCTCATAAACAAAGTGTCCAATTATGTCAAAAGAGAAGAAATATGCTGAAAATTAAATATATCAGTCACATCACAGTGTAGATTTTTCATGAGAGGGACTTACAGAGAATCCATAAGCCATAGATTTTTTACTTGTAGGACTCAAACCTTTCTTTTTCACTTGGACCATAAAAAGATCAATTTGTCTTCAGGACCAAATTCAGTGTTCTCCACTTTTCCTTTCTTGCATGTAGCATTTTTGGGGGTTTGTTGCATAGGTCTTTTGCCTGTTTTTTTTCTGGCTAATGGTAGGATTTCCAGAAGATTCACTGCTCTCATTATCTATTTTGAGGAAATCTTAGTCAATGGACGACTCCAATCTACAGGTTCTTCAGGGTTGAGGGGTTTTTTAAATCTTCTGTTGTGCCTGGTTGCAATGGAAGATGAGGGGGTTGTTTTGGCCATGGTGAGAATGTTGGATTTAATGAGAATGAATAGAGTAATAGGGAAGGAAGGGTTTTTATCGGTACTATTAGGAGTAACGAATGGTCTCCATGGTTAAAGGAAAAGACAGGTTCAGAAGGAAGTGATGCTTTTGAAGTGACGGATCGACAGTACTGATGAAGAAGCAATTATTAAACTTATAAGAAATTAAAGTAAACCACACATAATTTGGGAAATAATATATTTTTGAAGATGGTAGAAGATTTGTTTTACAAATTTGGGACAGTGTCAATTTTTTTCGAAAAAAAACAAAAGCTTTCTTCTAGAAGTGGTTTTGTAAATATATCACCAAGTTGAGAATTAGTACTAATAAACCCTAAAAAAAATATCACCTTTAGCAACATGATCACAGATAAAATGATGCTTAATTTCTATATGCTTTGCTCTAGAATGATGCACATAGTTTTTTGATAAACAAATAGCACTGGTATTATCAAAAAATATAGGAGTATAGGTAAAAGATAAATCATAGTTGAGAAGTTGATGCATAATCCATAGAACTTGTGTACAACAACTTCCAACAACTAAATATTCTGCTTCAGTCGTTGATAGGACAACAAAATTTTGTTTCTTGCTATTCCAAGATACTAAGGCATTTCTCAAAAGGTGGCACGTGTCACTTGTGCTATTTCTATCAATCTTGTCAGCTGCAAAATTAGCATCTCAAAAACCTCTTAAAGCAAAATTATTAGAATGATCATACCATAATCCTAGCTCAGAAGTTCCAATTAGATATCTAATAATTCGTTTAACAGCAATGAGATGGGATTCCTTAGGAGCTGACTGAAATCTTGCACACTTTCACACACAGATAATATCTGGTCGACTAGCAGTGAGATATAATGTGAAGACCCAAAGGGTCATCACCTTTTATTACCCCTTTCCGTACTCCTGAGGCCTTAAAACCTCATTTGTAGTTGCCTCGATTTCCTAGGACTTGTCCGTATGCAAAATATAGGACTTGGGTGTATTCCCGAAATCGCATTCCGAGGTCCCAAGCCCAAGAAATAAATTTTTGAGTAAAATTGTTTTCGGAACATATTTAAGGAAGTTGAAAATGAAATCTGATTAGAAAGTGATGGTATCGGGCCCGTATTTTGGTTCCGACGCCCGTTACAAGTCTTATATATGGTTTAAGAGCTTTCTGTAAAGTTTGGTTGGAAACCGATTTCGTTTGACGTGTTTTGGACTTGAAATGGGAAATTTGATAGAATTCATGGATTTTGAGGTTTAATTCGATGTATATGATGTTATATTGGCGAGTTGATCGCACAGTTAAGTTCGTAGGATGTTTTTGAGTCAGTGCATATGAAGTGTTAGGAGTCCTGAGGGCTCGGGAGTGTTTCGGAGGCGTCTCGGAGTGATTTTGAACTTAGGAAGATTGCTGGTTTTTGGCTTCAGCAGTTGCAGGTCCATTTGTTCTTCGCGTTCGCGACCCCTCTTCCGCGTTAGCGAAGCTCTAAGCTTTTCCTCCATCGCGTTCGCATCCATTCCCTCAAAAACGCGTAGGTTTATTTGACATGATATCCCACGCGTTCGCGTAGCCTTACAGGTCCCCTTCATCGCGTTCGCATGATATCCCACGCGTTCGCGTAAGTCAACTTCTGGACCCCAACATTTTTACTCTTCGCGTTCGCATTCTCCTTTCCGCGAATGCGATGGATTGCCTAGTCTACCCTTAGCGAACGTGACCTAACTTCCCCGAACGCGAAGGGCAATTTTGCCCAGTGGTACATAAATATTTCCAGAAGCAGTAGCTACAGGATTCACTTAGAAAATAACGAAATTCTTCTTCTCCAAGGCCCTTAGGCGTCCATTGGATCCTTCCTTCACCAAAAATTCTTGGGTTAGTATATATTTTAACTCATTTCCTTCATTTTTCATCTATAATTAATGAATTCCTAAACCTAAAACTGCAAATTAGAGTAGAAAATCTTGAATTTGGGTAGAGTTAGGACCTTTTGAATTTTTTAGATTAAGACCTCGTTTTGGGGTTGAATTTAAAAATAAATTATATATTCGGGCTCGTGGGTGAATGGGTTGCATTGTTTTGGTCCGAGCCTTGTATTTTGACCAAGCAGGCCCGGGGTCGAATTCTGATAATTTTGGAAGAAAGCTAGGGAATGGATAATTAGGCCATGTAATTAAATCATTGCATCCTTATTAATATACTTGAGTTGATTATGTCTAGGATAATACCCTTCTGGAGTTTAATTCTAAAGGAAAGGCGGTGTTAGAGGGTTGATTGCTATACTTTGGACCCGAGGTAAGTGTTTGGCCTAACCTTGGCTTGAGGGAATAGGAGTTGAGTATTATTTGCTATTTTCTAATTGTCAAATACTATGTATAGGCATGGTGACGAGTATCTATACATTGGTCTCTAGCATGACAGTGAGTCCCTATATTGTGAATATTCCGGTTTTGTTGCAATTTTATGCTTAATTGATGATCTCTATATGATGTAAATGGGAATGTGAAGGAAATTGAAATCTTTAAACATCTTTGGAGCATTGGCTCAAGTTGTGAAATCAATAATGACGATATATGAGGTAATAACATCTTTGGAGCATTGGCTCAAGTTGTGAAATGAATAATGAAGATATATGAGGTAATTACATCTTTGGAGCATTGGCTCAAGTTGTGAAATGAATAATGAATATATATGAGTTAATTACATCTTTGGAGCATTGGCTCAAATTTTGAAAATGCATAATGAAGATATATGAGATAATTACATTCTTTGGAGCATTGGCTCAAGTAATAGAATAAACATGGAAGTGAAAGTGAAAGAAAGAGAACGTGTTGTTGAAATATACCCTTGCCGGGTCATCATTGTATAGTTCCCTTGCTGGAATTTGATTGTTTAATTGATGTTCCCTTGCCGGGATTTCTATTTTTACTCTATTTATTTCCTTTCCCTTGTTTGTGATTGTTGTTTGGGTAAGGAAGAGTGTTAAAGCACGAAGGGTGATGTCGTTCCATGTTTTATATTTATTATGCACGAGGGGATATTTCATGCCATGATCTAAATTTATTATGCACGAGGGGACATTTCGTGCCATGTTTTATATTTATTATGCATGAGGGGACATTCCGTGACATGTTTTATATTTATTATGCACGAGGGGACATTCGGTGAAATGTTTTATATTTATTATGCACGAGGGGACATTACGTGCCATGTTTTATATTTATTATGCATGAGGGGACATTATGTGCCATGTTTTATATTTATTATGCACGAGGGGACATTCCGTTCCATGTTTTATATTTATTATGCACGAGGGGACATTTTGTTCCATGTTTATATTGTTATTATGCACGAGGGGACATTCCGTGCCATGTTTTACATTAATTATGCACGAGGGGACATTCCGTACCGTGTTTATATTAATTATGCACGAGGGGACATTCTGTGCCGTGTTTTACATTGTTATTATGCACGATGGGACATGTCGTGCCACATATTTCACTGTTCAATCTGTGTTGTCATTATCGTTATTATTTTCAGATATTTCTGACTGTTGTTTTCGTTTCTGTCATTTCAGTATTTGCTATCTCTTACCCCCAGCATGTTCTCCCCATAATATACTCTTGTTTAGTTTCTGCTATATTATTGAACTGCACAAGTACATTTTGATTTCGTGTCTTAACCTCGTCACTACTTCGCCGAGGTTAGGCTCGGCACCTACTCAGCGCATGGGGTCGATTGTACTGATGCTACACCTGCACTTCTTTTATGTTGTACAGATTACGCATCCGTACCCGGAGGACATCATTAGTGGGAGTGTCTTCCAGCTTATCATACAGGATTCAAGGTATACCCGCTGGCATTCGTGGGCCTTGGCGCCTCTTCTATCCCTTTGTACGGAGACATCTGTATTTATCCCCCAGAGGCTGCGAAGTTAGCATGACTGCATATTTCTTTTCTTCTCAGTCGACGCTATGAATTCTGAGTATTGATTGGGTTTCTATTATATTCTCTTACAAATGGCGTGGACGCGTGCTTCCCTTGGTCTGCGCAGCAGCCTGACACTCCTGCTACAGCTCCTACTCGGGGTCGAGGTTGTGCTAGGGGCCGAGGCCGGTGCCGCGCTCAACCTAGAGCAGCACCCCCAGTGGAGGACCCTCTGGTCGAGTCTGACGAGGAGTTCCCATTTGGACCAGCTCAGGTCCCAGAGGGGTTCATAGCTACCCTAGTGCTTCAGGACGCCCTTGTCCGTCTAGTCGGACTCATGGAGAGTGTAGCACAGGCGGGTCTTTTTCCTACAGCACCAGCCGCCTCTCAGACTGGGGGAGGTGCCCAGTCTTCTCCCACTCGCGTACTAGAGCAGCTAGCTCCACAGTTTCAGACTCCGGCACCTCAGCTAGCCGGAGTAGCTCGGCGATATTGTAGCACCGGTAGTAGAGGGAGAAGCCATGTCAGCATATGCTTTGTGGAGACTGGACATGTTCACTAAGTTATTTACTACTACTTATATTTGTTCACCATCAGAGGACCCCGAGTTTTATTTGGACAGCTGCCATGAGGTTCTTCGGAATATGGGCATAGTAGAGTCGAACGGGGTTGACTTCGCTAATTTTTGGTTATCTGGCGCAGCCATGAGTTGGTGGAGAGACTATTGCTTAGCCAGACCAGGTGGATCTTCACCTTTGACTTGGACTCAGTTCTGAGAGGTATTTCTTGGGATGTTCCTTCCCATTACTCAGATAGAGGACCTTCGGAGGCAGTTTGAGCATCTCCAACAGGGATCCATGTCCGTCACTCAGTACGAGACCAGGTTCATCACTCTAGCCTGACATGCTCTTATGATACTTCCCACTGATTGGGATAGGGTTCGAAGGTTTATCGAGGGATTGGTTTGACCTATCAGACTTTAGATGGCTAGGGAGTCAGGTACAGATATATCGTTCCAGGATGCGGCCAATGTGGCTAGGAGGATTGAGATGATTTTGTCGCAGGGTGGTGGTCAGGGGGCTGACAAGTGGCCCCGTCATTTCGGTCATTTCAGTGGAGCCTCATCTAGAGGAAGGGATTCCTCGGGCAGAGTCATCCTCCCAGACATTTCTTAGTGAGCTCTCCAGGTTTCCCATGGTACTTCGGGTGGTCGTGGTTATCAGACGCCCTATTATGATCAGCAGCCTTACAGTGCGCCACCAGCACCTATCGGTGCACTGCCGCTTCAGAATTTCTGGGGTGGTTATCAGGGTTGACAGGGTCAGTTCCAGAGTCAGCAGTCACATCAGCAGAGGCCTTGTTATACATGCGGTTGTTTGGGGCACATTTCCAGGTTTTTCCCCCGAGGTTCTGGTGGGTCTCAGCATCAGGGTTCTCGTGTCATAGTACAGGAACCAGGTATTCCACAGCCTGCCCAGCCAGCTAGAGGTGGGGGTAGAGGTGCTAAAGGTGGAGCTCAGGCCTCTAGAGGTAGAGGCCAGCCAGCAGCCGACCGTCGCAGAGATGTGGTTCAGGGTGGTAGGGCCCATCCCCGATGTTATGCTCTTCCAGCCAGGCTAGAGGTTGAGTCTTCAGATACAGTCATTACAGGTACTATTCCGGTTTGTGATAGAGATGATTTAGTGCTATTTGATCCAGGGTCTACGTATTCGTATATGTCCTCTTATATTTCACCATACATGGTCATGCCTAATGATCCACTGAGTATTCCTGTTTACGTATCTACACCGGTGGGTGATTCTATCGTGGTCGATCGAGTCCATCGTTCTTGTGTTGTTGTGATTGGGGGTCTTGAGACCCGCATTGATTTGTTGCTTTTAGGTATGGTCTACTTTCATGTTATATCGGGTATGGACTGGTTATCCCCATATCATGTTATATTGGATTGTCATGCCAAGACGGTCACCTTAGCCTTGCCAGATTTGCCCCGTTTGGAGTGGAAAGGGACTTCTGGTCACTCTACCCGCAGTGTTATTTTGTACGTGAAGGCTCGACGTATGGTCGAGAAGGGGTGTTTGGCTTATTTGGCTAATGTGCGCGATTCCGGTGTTGAGGTTCCCTCTATTGATTCGGTGCCCGTGGTTCATGAGTTTCCCGAGGTCTTCCCATTCAGACTTGGTGGGGATGCCGCCCGAAAAGGGACATTTATTTGTGCATTGATCTGGCTCCGGGCACCCACCCCCTTTCTATTCCGCCGTATCGCATGGCCCCGAAAGAGTTGAAGGAACAATTGCAGGATCTGATTGGGAAGGGTTTCATTAGGCCCAGCGTTTCTCCTTGGGGTGCTCCAGTGTTGTTTGTGAAGAAAAAGGATGGTTCGATGAGGATGTGTATTGATTACTAGCAATTGAACAAGGTTACAATCAAGAATAAGTATCCACTGCCGAAGATTGATGATTTTCTCGATCAGCTTCAGGGTGCTAAGGTATTTTCAATGATAGGCTTGAGATCTGGCTACCATCAGTTGAGGATTAGGGCATCTGATGTCCCTAAGACAACTTTCCGCACTCGGTACGGGCATTACGAGTTTTTTGTCATGTCGTTTGGGTTGACAAATGCCCAGCAACTTTTATGGATTTGATGAACCGAGTGTTCAGGACTTATTTGGACTCGTTCGTGATAGTCTTCATTGATGATATATTGATATAATCCCGCAGTCAGGAGGAGCACGAGCAGCATCTATTGAGGTAGTCAAGAACTGGCCTAGACCAGCATCTATTGAGTGGTTCCTCAGACTCTGAAGGATAGCCAGCTATATGCAAATTTTTCGAAGTGTGAGTTCTGGTTCTATTCAGTTTCATTCATGGTGTCATGTCGTATCAGTAGAGGGTATTCAGGTTGACTCGAAAAATATTGAGGTAGTCAAGAACTGGCCTAGACCAGCATCAGCTACAAAGATTCAGAGTTTCTCGGGATTGGCAGGCTATTATCATCGGTTCGTGGAGGGTTTCTCATTTATTGTAGCCCCGATGACCAGGTTGACCCAGAAGGGTGCCTAGTTCAGATGGTCGGACGAGTGTGAGGCGAGCTTCACGAGGCTCAAGACAGCTATGACTACGGCACCGATATTGGTTTCGCCCACAGGTTCAGGGCCTTATACAGTCTATTGCGATATTTCCCGTATTGGGCTTGGTGCAGTGTTGATGCAGGATGACAAGGTCATTTCTTACGCTTTGAGGCAGTTAAAGATTCATGAGAAGAACTATCCAGTGCATGATTTGGAGTTGGCAGCCATTGTCAACGCATTAAAGATTTGGAGGCACTATCTGCATGGTGTGGCGTGGCGTGGCGTGTGAGGTGTTCACATATCATAAAAGTCTTCCGTACTTGTTCAAGCAAAAGGAGTTGAATTTGAGGCAGAGAAGGTGGTTGGATTTGTTGAATGATTATGATATTACCATCTTAAATCACCCGGGGAAGGCCAATGTGGTGACATATTCTTTGAGTAGGAAGTCAGCTAGTATGGGCAGTCTTGCTTTTATTCCGGTCAGTCAGAGGCTGCTTGCTTTGGATGTTCGGGCTTAGGCCAATCGATTTGTGAGGTTGGATATTTCTGAGCCTAGTCAAGTGTTGGATTGTACGGTCGCCCGTTCTTCATTATTGGAGCGTATCTGTGATCGGCAGTTTGATGATCCCCATTTGTGTGTCCTTAGAGACACGGTGCGACGCGGAGGTGCCAAGCAGGTGACCTTAGATGATGATGGTGTTTTGAGATTGCAGGGGCGAGTTTGTGTGCCCAATGTTGATGGGATCCGAGAGTTGATTATAGAAGAGGCCCATAGTTCCGGTACTTTATTCATCTGGGCGCCTCGAAGATGTATCAGAATTTGCGGCAGCATTATTGGTGGCATAGAATGAAGAAGGATATTTTGGCATATGTGGCACAATGTTTGAATTGTCAATATGTCAAGTATGAGTATCAGAGGCTTGGTGGTTTATTTCAGAGGATTGAGCTTCCCGAGTGGAAGTGGGAGAGGATCACTATAGACTTTGTTACTGGACATCCGTAGACCCAGAAGAAGTTCGATGCAGTTTGGGTCATTGTTGATAGGCTGACCAAGTCAGCTCATTTCATTCTCGTGGCAGTTTCCTATTCATCCAAGAGGTTAGCTGAGATCTATGTCCGGGAGATTGTTCGCCTTCATGGCGTGCCAATGTCTATCATTTCAGACTGGGGCATGTAGTTTACCTCGCATTTTTGGAGAGCAGTTCATCGAGAGTTAGGCCCCCAGGTGGAGTTGAGCACAATATTTCATCCTTAGACGGATGGATAGTCCGAGCAGACTATTCAGATATTGGAGGATATGCTTCGAGCTTGTGTTATTGACTTTGGAGGATCATGGGATCAGTTCTTGCATTTAGCAGAGTTTGCCTACAACAACATCTACCGGTCGAGTATCTAGATGGCTCCTTATGAGGCTTTATATGGTAGGCGGTGTTGATCCCCGGTTGGATGGTTTGAGCTGGGAGAGGCTCGGTTGTTGGGTAAAGATTTGGTTCAGGAGTCCTTGGACAAGGTCAGGATCATTCAGGATAGGCTTTGTACAACTCAGTCTAGGCAAAAGAGTTATGTAGATAGTAAGTTTTGAGACGTGGCTTTCAGGGTGGTGAGCGAGTATTGCTCCGAGTGTCGCCTATGAAGGGCCTGATGAGATTTGGGAAGAAGGGAAATCTTAGCCCTAGGTTCATTGGTCCGTTTGAGATTCTTGATCGAGTGGGAGAGGTGGCTAATAGACTTGCATTGCCACCTAACTTATCAGTCGTGCATCCAATTTTTCATGTGTCCTTGTTTCGGAGGTATCACGGCGATCCAGCCCATGTGTTAGATTTCAGCACTGTCCAATTGTACGAGGACTTATCTTATGAGGAGGAGACGGTAGCTATTCTCCGGTAGATTCTTCAGTTGAAATCCAAGAGTTTCCCTTCTGTTCGTGTTCAGTGGAGAGGTCAGCCTCCTGAGGCATCGCCCCAGGAGTCCGAGTCCGATATGCGGAGTCGTTACCCTCATTTATTCTCCGACTCAGGTACTTCCTTCTTCTGTCCGTTCGAGGACGAACGGTTGTTTTAGAGGTGGAGAATATGACGACCCAAAGGGTCATCACTTGTTTTATTACCCCTTTCCGTAATCCCGTGGCCTTGAAATCCTCATTTGTAGTTGCCTCAATTTGCGTGCGCAGTCCGGACGCGTAGCTGGATAGCTTAAATATGAAATTCTAAGAAAAATGCTAAGATTTGATATTAAAATGAATAAATTTGACTTCGGTCAACATTTTGGGTAAACGGACCCGGACCCGTGATTTGATAGTCCCGGGGGATCCGTAGGAAAATATGGGACCTGGGCGTATGCCCGGAATTGAATTCCGAGGTCCCAAGCCCAAGAAATGAATTTTTGAGTAAAATTGTTTTCGGAAAATATTTAAGGAAGTTGAAAATGAAATCTGATTAGAAAGTGATGGTATCGGGCCCGTATTTTGATTTTGGCGCCTTGTACAGGTCTTATATATGGTTTAAGCGCTTTCTGTAAAGTTTGATTGAGAACAGATGTTGTTTGACGTGTTTCGGACTTGAAATGGGAAATTTGATGTTTTATGAAATTTGATAGAATTCATGGATTTTGAGGTTAAATTCGATGTATATGATGTTATATTGGCGACTTGATCGCACGGTTAAGTTCGTACGATGTTGTTGAGTCAATGCACGTGAATTGTTAGGAGACCTGAGGGCTCGGGAGTGTTTCGGAGGTATCTCTGAGTGATTTTGAACTTAGGAAGATTTCTGGTTTTTTGCTTCAGCAGTTGGAGGTCCATTTGTTCTTCGCGTTCGCGACCCCTCTTCCGCGTTTGCGAAGCTTTAAGCTTTTCCTCCATCGCGTTCGCATCCATTCCCTCGCAAACGCGTAGGGTTATTTGACCCTGAGGGCTTATCCCCCTTTTCCTCTTCGCGTTCGCGTGCAGTTGACCGTAAACGCCTAGCCTTACAAGTCCCCTTCATCGCGTTCGTGTGATGTCCCACGCGTTCACGTAAGTCAACTTCTTGACCCCAGCCTTTTTACTCTTCGCGTTCGCATTCTCCTTTCCGCGAACGCGATGGCTTGCCCAGTCTACCCTTCACGAACGCGACCTCACTTTCGCGAAAGCGAATGGCAATTTTGCCCAGTGGTATATAAATAGTTCCATAACCAGTAGCTACGGGATTCACTTAGAAAATAATGAACTTCTTCTTTTCCAAGGCCCTTAGACATCCATTGGAGCCTTCCTTCACCAAAACTTCTTGGGTTAGTAAATTTTAACTCATTTCCTTCATTTTTCATCTATAATTAATGAATTCCTAAGCCTAAAACATGCAAATTAGAGTAGAAAATCTAGAATTTGTGTAGAGTTAGGACATTTTAAATTTTCTTGATTAAGACCTCGTTTTGGGTTCAAATTTGAAAACAAATTATATATTCGGGCTCGTGGGTGAATGGGTGACATGGTTTTGGTCAGAGCCTTATGTTTGGACCAAGCGGGCCCGGGGTAGAATTCTGATAATTTTTGAAGAATGCTAGGAAATGGATAATTAGGCCATATAATTGAATCATTGAATCCTTATTGATATACTTGAGTTGATTATGTCTAGATCATACCATTCCAGAGTTGAGTTCTAAAGGAAAGGCGGTATTAGAGGGTTCATTGCTATAGTTTGGACCCGAGGTAAGTGTTTGGCCTAACCTTAGCTTGAGGGAATAGGTGTTGAGTATTATTTTGTATTTGCTAATTGTCAAACACGTTGTATAGGCATGGTGACGAGTATCTACACATTGGTATCTAGCATGACCGTGAGTCCCTATATTGTGAATATTCCGGTTTTATTGTAATTTCTATGCTTAATTGATGATCTCTATATGATGTAAATGGGCATGTGAACGAAATTGAAATCTTTAAACATTCTTGGAGCATTGGCTCAAGTTGTGAAATGAATAATGAAGATATATGAGGTAATTACATCTTTGGAGCATTGACTCAAGTTGTGAAATGAATAATGAATTTATATGAGGTAATTACATCTTTGGAGCATTGGCTCAAATTGTGAAAACGCATAACAAAGAAATATGAGATAATTACATCCTTTAGAGCATTGGCTCAAGTAGTAGAATAAAACATGGAAGTGAAAGTGAAAGAAAGAGAAAGAGTTGTTGAAATATACCCTTGTCGGGTCATCATTGTATAGTTCCCTTGCCGGAATTTGATTGTTTAATTGATATTCCCTTGCCGGGATTTTAATTTTTACTATGTTTATTTCCTTGCCCTTGTTTGTGATTGCTGTTTGGGTAAGGAAGAGTGTTAAAGCACGAAGAGTTATGTCGTACCATGTTTTTTATTTATTATGCATGAGGGGACATTTTGTGCAATGTTTTATATTTATTATGCACGAGGGGACATTCAGTGCCATTTTTTATATTTATTATGCACGAGGGGACATTCTGTGCCATATTTTATATTTATTATGCACAAGGGGACATTCCGTGCCATTTTTTATATTTATTATGCATGAGGGGACATCCCGTTCCATGTTTTATATTTATTATGCACGACAAGCGTGCCATGTTTTATATTTATTATGCACGAGGGGACATTCCGTTCCATGTTTATATTGTTATTATGCGGCGAGGGGACATTTTGTGGCATGTTTTACATTGATTATGCACGAGGGGACATTCCGTGCCGTGTTTATACTGATTATGCACGAGGGGACATTCTGTGTCGTGTTTTACATTGTGATTATGCACGCTGGGACATACCGTGCCGCATCGTTCACTGTTCAATCTGTGTTGTCATTTCTCGTTATTATTTTCAGATATTTCAGATTGTTGTTTTTGTTTCTGTCATTTCAGTATTTTCTATCTCTTACCCACCATGTTCTCCCCATAATTGTACTCTTGTTTAGTTTCTGCTATATTATTGAACTGCACAGGTACATTTTGTTGTCGTGTCTTATCCTCGTCACTACTTCGCCGAGGTTAGGCTCGGTACCTACTCAGTACATGGGGTCGGTTGTACTGATTCTACACCTGCACTTCTTTTATGTTGTGCAGATTACGCAGCCGGACCCGGAGGACATCATTAGTGGGAGTGTCTTCCAGCTTATCATACAGGCTCCAAGGTATGCCCACTGGCGTTCGTGGGCCTTGGCGCCTCTTTCATCCCTTTGTCTTTACTTCTATCTTGTTTTTTTCCTGATCTCGGAGACAACTATGTATTCTTTTTTCAGAATTTTATTTAGCGCTCTTATAGACAGTTCGTGAGTTTGTGACTCCAGGTTTTGGGAAAAATTTACGCATTGTTGTATTATGTTGTCCTTATTTAGCTTGAAACCATATTTATTTCCGCTGTAAATTGTGAACCGTTTAGTTTATATCCTATTATATTGATGTTAATATGCTAGTTTATCTATACACGTTGGCTTGTCTAGTGTGTTCAACGTTAGACGCCATCACGGCCCGATGGTGGATCAATATAGTATGGGTGAACTCGTATCGGAATGGGTAATAAGAATTTGTAAAATTTGTCGGGTTTCGAAGTGCGGTCCCTAGGGGTTGACTTTTGGGTTGATTTTTATAAATTTACAAAGATTGAAACTTTATTATTCGAAATCGTTCCATGTACGTTTTATATGTATTTTGAAGTTGTTTTACTTGATTTTGAGTCGTACGGAGGCCTTTCTGCCCGAGAAGTCTATTTTTGAGTACTGGGTTGTCGTCTTTGAGGTAAGTATCTTGCCTAACCTTGTGTGGGGGAACTACCCCATAACATTGAGTCTTCTATGTTGATTGTATTCCGCGTACGCGAGGTGACGAGTGCGTACTCAGACTTATTTGTAAATAGATTGACCTTTAGGGATTTTTAGATCCTTATGTTCCCCGTGTATGAATTGAAATTGTTATATTTGAATTCCTGATTTCTAGTTTCATCTCTCCCTGCTCAAATTAGAAGTACTTGCCTAGCATTCCTTGTTTCTTATACGATCTTAATTGACTTAAATGAAGACATTGTGAATAGGCTGACTATGTGACTAAAACTAGAATAATCTCGCCCTATAAATGTCTAACAAGTAATTGGAATATCTA
>ML339746.1:0-27914 GCA_005239505.1 Nicotiana paniculata | reverse complement strand
TAAAACACATAAAATGCAAGGTATATAATGCTTAAAATCATGAATTCTAGCCACGCATCATGCTCCTTCTAGGGGGCAGTTTCAGCATGGTAGGGGTCGTTCATTCAGTCCTCCTCGGTTAGGCCGCCTAACCTATAGTGGTGCATCTTCGGGTCATGGTCCCCGCACTTTTCAGCCAGGCCATTCTTCATTCGGTGCCCTTCCAGCCCAGAGTGCAGCTCGAGCACCATCAGTTCAAGGGTCTTTTATACATGGTTCTCCTAGTGGCCATTCTGGTGCCAAGGGTTCATTTCAGTCCCAGTCTCTAGCTCTAGGGAGCTGTTATGAGTGTGGAGAGTTCGTGCATATGAGGAGGCAGTGTCCTCATCTTCTTGGAGGCCCATCTCAGTTGAGGAGCCAACCTTCGACTTCAGCTCCAGTTACTTCACCACCCACCCAGGCAGCCAGAGGTGGTAGTCAGTCAGCTAAAGGCCACCCTAGAGGGGGAGGTCGAGCAGGTGGGGGTCAGGCCCGTATGTATGCCTTTCCAGCCAGGCCAGATGCTATGGCCTCCGATGCAGTGATCGCATGTGTTGTCTCAGTCTGTTGCCGAGATGCTTTGGCCTCATTTTACCCTGGTTCTACGTATTCCTATGTTTTCTCATATTTTGCCCATTTTCTGGATATGCCCCGTGAGTCTCTAGTTACATCTGTTCATGTGTCGACTCCGGTGGACGATACGGTTGTTGTGGACCGTGTGTATCGGTTGTGTGTGATATCTATTGGGGGTCTGGAGACCCGAGTGGACCTACTGTTATTCAGCATGGTCGATTTTGATTGATATTGGGCATGAACTGGTTATCTCCGTGTCATGCTGTTCTTGATTGTCACGCTAAGACCGTGACCTTAGCTATGTCCATATGTCCGAGGGTTGAGTGTAGAGGTTCTTCTGATTATGTGCCTAAAAGGGTGATTTCCTACCTGAAGGCTCAGCGTATGGTTGAGAAGGGTTTTTTATCATATATGGCTTTTGTGAGGGATGTCAGTGGTGAGACTCCCGCTATTGATTCGGTTCCTGTGGTCTGTGACTTTCCGAACGTGTTTCCTGCAGACCTGCCAGGCATGCCACCTGATAAAGATATTGATTTTGGTATTGACCTGGTGCCAAGCACTAAGCCTATTTCTATTCTACCTTATCACATGGCGCCAGCAGAGCTAAAGGAATTAAATGAGGAGCTTCAGGAACTCCTAGATAAGGGGTTCATTCGGCCTAGTATGTCACCTTGGGGGTGCACCAATGTTGTTTGTAAAGAAGAAGGATGGTTCTATGCGTATGTGTATTGATTATCGGCAGCTGAACAGAGTTACGGTGAAGAACCGGTATCCCTTGCCTCGTATAGATGACTTGTTTGATCAGTTGCAGGGTGCCAGAGTATTTTCTAAGATTGACTTGCGTTCCGGCTATCATCAGTTGAAGATTCGGGGGCCAGACATCCCGAAGACTGCTTTCAGGACTAGATATGGTCATTATGAGTTCCTGGTTATGTCATTTGGGCTGACCAATGCCCCAGCAGCCTTTATGCACTTGATGCACAGTGTATTTCGGCCTTATCTGGATTCTTTCGTCATCGTGTTCATTGACGATATCTTGGTGTATTCTCGATCTCGGGAGGATCATGAGCAACATCTGAGAGTTGTGCTTCAGACCTTGAGAGATAAGAGATTATATGCAACATTTTCGAAGTGCGCGTTCTAGCTTGATTCAGTAGCATTCTTGGGGCACGTGGTGTCCAGTGAGGGTATTCAAGTTGATCTGAAGAAGGTAGAGGCACAGTTGGCCTAGACCGTCAACAGCTACTGAGATTCGCAGTTTCCTTGGTTTGGTAGGGTACTATCGCCGTTTCATTGAGGGATTTTCATCTATTGCAGCACCTATGACCAGATTGACCCAGAAGGGTGCTCAGTTCATATGGTCTACGGAGTGTGAGGAGAGCTTTCAGAAGCTCAAGTCAGCTTTGACTACAACTCCGGTATTGATTTTGCCTACGAGTTCAGGTTTTTATACAATCTACTGTGATGCCTCGAGAGTTAGCCTTAGAGCGGTTTTGATGCAGGATGGTAGGGTGATTACCTACGCGTCCAGACAATTGAAGGTGCACGAGAAGAATTATCTAGTGCATGATCTTGAGCTAGCAGCTATTGTTCACGCCTTGAAGATTTGGCGTCACTATTTGTATGGAGTGCATTGTGAGATTTTCACTGATCACCGTAGTTTGTAGCATCTGCTTAAGCAGAAGGATCTGAATTTGCGTCAGAGGAGGTGGTTGGAGCTTCTCAAGGATTATGACCTCACTATTTTATATCATCCGGGGAAGGCCAATGTAGTGGCCGATGCCCTGAGTCGCAGAGCGGAGAGTTTGGGGAGTCTAGCCTACCTTCCTGTAGCAGAGCGTCCATTAGCACTTGATGTTCAGGCTTTGGCGGGTTAGTTGGTGAGATTGGATCTATTAGCGCCTCCGCGAGTATTGGCATGTGTAGCCTCCAGGTCTTCTCTTTATGATCAGATTAGAGCACGCCAGTATGATGATCCACACTTGCTTGTTCTTCAGGATAGGGTCCATCGCGGTGATGCCAGAGATGTGGTTATTGGTGATGATGGGGCCATGAGGATGCAGGGCCGGATTTGCGTGCCTAATGTGGATGAGCTTCGAGATTTGATTCTAGCTGAGGCCCATAGTTCGCAGTATTCCATCCATCCGGGTGCCGCGAAGATGTATCAGGATCTGAGACAACATTATTGGTAGAGGCGAATGAAGAGAGATATTGCTGAGTTTGTGGCTCGGTGTCTCAACTGTCAGCAGGTCAAGTATGAGCACCAGAGGCCAGGTGGATTGCTTCAGAGATTTGATATTCCGGAGTCGAAGTGGGAGCGAATCACCATGGACTTCGTAGTTGGACTCCCACGGACTTTGAGGAGGTTTGATGCTATATGGGTTATTGTGGATCGGCTGACCAAGTCCGCGCACTTCATTCCTGTTGTTACTACTTATTTTTCAGAGCGGTTAGCTGAGATTTATATCAGGGATATTGTCCGATTGCATGGGGTTCCAGTTTCTATCATTTTTTACAGAGGTACTCAGTTCACATCCCAGTTTTGGAGAGCCGCATAGAGGGAGTTGGGTACTCAGGTCGAGTTGAGCACAACGTTTCATCCTCAGACCGACGGGCAGTCGGAGCGTACTATTCAGATTTTGGAGGATATGTTGCGTGCCTGGGTCATTGATTTTGGGGGTTCATGGGACCAGTTTCTGCCACTCGCGGAGTTTGCATATGATAACAGTTATCAGTCGAGTATCCAGATGGCTCTGTATGAGGCTTTTTATGGTAGGAGGTGCAGATCTCCGGTTGGTTTGTTTGATCCGGACGAGGCTAGACTATTGGGCACAGACCTGGTTCAGGATGCGTTGGGTAAGGCGAAGTTGATTCAGGAGCGTCTTCGCATGGCGCAGTCTAGGCAGAAGAGTTATGCGGACCGGAAGTTCTGCGATGTGTCTTTCGTGGTTGGGGATAAGGTGTTGCTGAAGGTGTTACCCATGAAGGGTGTTATGAGATTCGGGAAGAGGGGAAAGCTGAGTCCCAGGTTCATTGGGCCATTTGAGGTGCTTCAGAGGATTGGGGAGGTGGCTTATAGACTTGCCTTCCCTCCCAGCTTGTCGAGTATTCATCCGGTGTTCCATGTTTTGATGCTCCAGAAGTATGTTGGTGACCCGTCTCATGTTTTGGACTTCAGCACGGTTCAACTCGAGGGTGATATGTCATATGAGGTAGAGCAGTGGCTATTTTGGGTCGACAGGTCAGAAAACTGAGGTCTAAGGATATAACTTCAGTGAAGGTTCAGTGGAGAGGGAATTCGGTGGAGGATGCCACGTGGGAGACCGAGCGGGAGATGCGGGATAGATATCCTCACTTATTCGAGACTCCAGGTATGTTTCTAGAGCCGTTCGAGGACGAACATTTGTTTAAGAGGGGGAGGATGTAACGACCCAATCTGTCGTTCCGTGAGATTAGCCCCGTTTCCCCCATTTCTGCTTTATCATATATTGCTTAGCCTGTTTATGTTGTGTTGGGTCGGATGGTTTGGGTTCAGAGTGGTCGTAGTGAGAACAGAGGCACTTAGCTTCTTAAAGTAACCTAATAGTTAAAAAAGTCAACTGAGATTTGACTTATTGGTAAACGACCTCGAAATACGGATTTTATGGATCAAATAGCTTCTTTAGGTGATTTAGGACGTAGGAGTGTGTTCGGAATGAAGTTTTAATGTCCGGTGTAGAATTAGGCTTGAATTGGCGAAAGTTAGTTTTTGGTGATTTTTGGTCGGCGGTGGGAAATAGGCTATCGGGGTCGGAATGGGATTCCAGAAGTTGGAGTAGGTTCGTAATGTCATTTTGGATATGTGCGCAAATTTTCAGGTCAATCGGATGTGTTTTGGTTGGTTTCGGCATCATTGGCGAAATTTAGAAGTTTCAAAGTTCATAGGCTTGAATTTGATATAATTTTGGTGTTTTCGTGTTGTTTTTGGTGTTTCGAAGGCTCGACTAAGTTTGAATGATGTTATGGGGTGTGTTAGTTGGATTGGTTGAGGTCCCGAGGGCCTCAGGTGTGTTTTGACAGGTTAACGGATCAAGTTTGGATGTTGGAAGTTGCAAATTCTGCTGGTGTTCTGTTCTGGTGTCCTTCTATGCGATCGCGTGGGTAAGAATGCAATCGCATAGGCTTGTTGGGGGAAGCATGGGTTTTTATGCACTGCGATCGCGTGGGTGGAGGTCGCGATCGCATAGAATGGGTTCTGTGTGCAGTGCGATTGCGTGGGTAAGGTCTGCAATCGCATAGGGTGTTCTGAGGCACGTGAGGGGTGAGTGTTTGAGCTAAGCGAACGCGTGTGTTTTTACAGGAATGCATTGAGTTGGCTGGTCAGTGCATCACTATTGCGTGGCTAGTGTCGCGATCGCACTGAAGGGATTCTTAGTGCTGGTCAGAATGTTTTAAAGCCCATTGTTGCGAAATTTCTCATCATTTCCTCCATTGTCAAGCGAGTTGAGAGCTATTTGAGAGGTATTTGAAGGGGGAATCAAGATACTTGGAGGTAAGGTTTTAAACTTCATAGATCGTTTATATGTCGTTTTCTAAGTAATTAAACCGGAAAATTGTTGGAATTAAACCCAAATTTGGGGAAGAAGGTGCATGGAACTTGAGACTTTCTTTTGAGGATTTGAGTGGGCAATTGTGGTCCGATTTTAGTGTTCTTGGTATGAATAGGATCGCGGGAGGACGAGGATTCTAGTAATGTAAATTTTATCGAATTCCGAGGCGTGGCACCAGGTCTCGGGTTTGGCCGAATTTCGAGAATTGTGTTAAACTTATTATCTTTCTATTGGGTTTTGTTCCGTTAGCGTGTATTGATGATGTTAATCTGATTTTGGTTAGATTCAGAGCATTTGGGAGTCAATTCGAGGGGCAAGCGCATCGCAGAGTAGTTTTTGGGATGTTCTGAGGTAAGTAACGATTGTAACTCTAAACCTGAGGGTATGACACCCCGTTATTTGATATTGTTTTGATAAATGAGATGACACACACGCTAGGTGACGAGCGTGGGGGCGTGCACCGATAGGGATTGTGACTCGGTCCGTCCCGTAGCGATTATTAAGCCGCATATTCGATTTGAAACCTTATGATATCCTGTATTTTAGACATTTATACTTGTTTATGGGCTGTGAGCCATGTTTGGGGCCTTGTGCCGACCTATTTTTGGGATGTTCTGAGGTAAGTAACGATTGTAACTCTTAACCTGAGGGTATGAAACCCCGTTATTTGATATTATTTGATAAATGAGATGACACACACGCTAGGTGACGAGCGTGGGGGCGTGCACCGATAGGGATTGTGACTCGGTCCGTCCCGTAGCGACTATTAAGCCGCATATTCGATTTAAAACCTTATGATATCCTATCTTTTGGACATTTATACTTGTTTATGGGTTGTGAGCCATGTTTGGGGCCTTGTGCCGACCTATTTAGACCATCGAGGGGGTACTTTTACACTACTCTACCCCTATCCTGTTAGAACAATTATGAACTCAGTCATGTCTCCTACTTGTTGTTATTTTCACTATTACCACACTACTTTGAAAACTCTTAAAGGTATTTTGGGTTGAGTCCCGTAAGTCGAGTTAAATTGCCCAAGTGGCCTGTGAGGGTGACTGAGTCAGGCCGAGAGCCGAGTATGTGAGAATAGCTATGGATCGGGCTGCATGCCGCATCAATATATATGTTATATATTATATGTGGGTCGGGCTGCACGTCGTAGCAATGTAGATTATATATATACGTATCGATCTGCACGGCGCAACAATATATGTTATATATGGACCGGGCTGCACGCTGCAGCTATATACATGATGGATCGGGCTGCACGCCGCATCAGATATAGCGCTTGGGCTGAAGGAGCCCCTCCAGGAGTCTGTACACCCCTAGTGAGCGCAATCGACTATTATATGGATCAGGCTGCACACCACAACAGTATATATATATATAGTGAAGCGGGCTGCCCGCCGCAGCAGTTGCGTGTGTTCATGGTACTTACCGAGTACGGGTGTTAAGTGATAGCATGAGATACTGATGGTGGTGTCACGAGTGACTGAGAGGCTTTATTGTGGGTGATACTGTGCCCGCGGGGCTTATATTTTCATGAAAATACTATTTTTCACTCTTTTTTACACTGAGCCCCTGGTTATAAATGTTGGACAGATGTCTTCACAAGATTTTTAAATGGAAACCGGAGTTTCATGAAATATTCATAATTGTAGATTCCTAATTTGATTTTTTCTTTTCCATTGTTATTCACTATATGGATTTTTATGATTTAAATTGCTCGTCACTACACTTAAGTTTTTAGTTACATTGATTACTTACTGAGTTGGCGTACTCACGTTACTCCCTACACCTCTGTGTGCAGATCCAGGTACCGGACCATCTCGCTAGCTTAACTGATTTTCGGACGAGCTTGGAGTTGTCCGAGGATTGAGGTAGTTGCTCAGCGTCCCCAGCTCACCTCCTTTCCTTCCCTCAGATTTTAGTTTCTTTTGGTCTTTTGTACCTCAGACTTTTGTTGTAGCAAGTCTCTATGTTGTACATTGTATTTTCAGTCTTAGATGCTCAAGGCAGTTGACTCCAAGTTTTGGGGAAGTGTGTATTTGTTTATCTCTTTCTGATTTTTTTTTTAAATCTGCTAAATTTTGGGAAATTATGGGATATATTGATAAATTTGAAATGGTTGACTAGCCTAGTTCCATGATAGGCGCCATCACGACCGACTTAGGATTTGGGGTCGTGACACTAGAACTTGCCTCGTGTGTTTATCGAAGTGAAATCATTAATTTATACTAGTCTGGAAGATGACGTAGGAGTTTCTTTCTTGATCATAGATGTGCTTCTCACATAAAGATAAAATTTTCCGTTGCTAGCCCCTTTGAGCCTATAGACCTTTCTTTTGGCAACCACATTACAAGCCATACCCCTATTTTGTTCTTAATTTGAGATTATTGAACCTTTACCTCCTAAGGCACTTAGTTTCTAAAATAAGTAAGGTGAGAGATTTGGGAGTAACTTTTGAGTGGAACCATGGAAGGTCCCTTTGGTGCACTAAAGTTGAAATCAAAAGTCACTAGTCAATGAACATTAATATATGGGGTGTGTGTAGAAAAAAAGAAAAAAAAAGAAGAGAAAGAAAAAGAAAAAAAAATTGCAAGAAAAAAAATGATAGTCAAATTATGTATAATAACACACCTCCCAATTTGTGCTAGTAGGAGTATAGACGTGCTTAATTGAAAAAAAAAGGATTACGTTGTAGATGGTTTGTGGCAAGTGAATTAGTTGAGAAGAGTATGGGCTCGAATTGTGAGTGTAGTGTACTAAAGTACGTAAGAGGGTTAGTCACTATTTATAAATGTATCATACTCGTCCCTTAACCTACATTACAACCTTAAAGTCCTAATTGATCCTAGATTTGGCTAGCTTAGATTAGTAGAGATGTACACTACAGGCAAGCTTATGGTACGACCACGGGATGCATATGAATTCTTTGTGAGAGTGAGCGAATTTTGTTCAATTGTGTGATGTCCTTAATTTATATTCAAAAAAGTATATTTGAATGTGTGGACTAGTTTATATTCACTCTTTCTTTTGTTGGTGAGGGCACATGATCTCATGAATGATTGGTAATGCTGTAAACTTTTCTTTTTGGGTGAGCGCGCGAGCTGAGGGTGCTTAATGGTAACGAGTCAGCTTTTGAGTTTGGGTGATTACAAATAAGTTGTTGGAATTGATTGAGTTGAAATGTTATACTTGGGCATGCTTAAAACGGGAAGAATGTGATATTTTGTATGCCCATGCTTGATTGTCGGTATTGATCATAGTCGAGGGTAAAATGTATGGTTAGAAGTTGAAATGCTCCTCTATAGTTGAGATTTGTACGTAGTTGGGTATATTTAGATAGTCATATTGCTCGAGGACGAGTAAGAGTTTAAGTGTGGAGTGTTGATGTTTAGCTTAAGGTATATATTTATATATATATTGCCTCATGTTTTACTCTTGTTTTGTGGATTTTGGATGCAAATTGAGTTGATTTATGTTAATTCGAGGTATTTTTATGTGTAGGAATCATCTGGAAGCAATTGGGGCGAAATGTGCGAAAGAGCCAAAACGGACGAAAAAAGAGGAAGTGAGATTTTCGACGCCACAGGAAGCGCCCTACGCCACCTGTGGCGCCCCAAACAGTGTACTTAAGAAACCAGCACCAGGGCCAGCGTGGGGCGTTGGGCTGGACGCCAGTGACGTGATTTGTGTCCAAATTTACCCGGGACAAGGTTATTTCTGTCATAGATCTACCCAACGCATATAAAAGCAAGACTAAGCATATTTTTTGAGGGGAGACGCGACTTTGAAGATGGAATACACACGAGAAACATTAGGGAACGAAGAGATCTCAGGTTTCTTCATCTTTTCTTAGTATTTTTAATTATCCAACACTTACGAAATTGTTTGCTATTATCATGAGTGGCTAAAACCCATAGTTCTGGGGTTGTGATTTAACCATGAATATTGTTGTTTAACATTGACTTAACCTTGATTACAGTTCACTAATATATGATTGTTTCTTCACTTCTATGATTAATTGCTTAATTGTCTGGCCAACATTTAAGTTCTGTTTACTATCTATNGGGGGGGGAGGGAGGGGCAGATTTATGGTTAGGATAAGAATATAGTTGGTCATCGTGCTTAATCAAGCATCGTAATCTTAATGCGTACTTGATAGATTGATTCCATAGGAATATAGGTGTTAATCTATTTTGAATAGGCGAGTAGTACTTCGGGAGAAGGCTATGAGAGAAATTGTTCGTTTAATTAGCAACCATGAGTGAATTGTATGAAAGGGAGAGTTAACTAGAAGGCAACATAATTGGTGAATCGATCACAACCCTAGAATATTTGTATCTACTGAATACATAACAATCATTTTGTTGCTTGATAATTTAGTTACTACTTAGAATATAGTTTAATATAATCACATTCTTAAACTCGATTTTTGCTTGACTGAACAACAATCTTGGTAAATTTAGTGAGTAGTTAATACAAGTCTCTATGGGTTCGACACCCGACTTATCATTTTATTACTTGTACGACCGCGTATACTTGCGTGTGCATTTGGGAGCAACATGGGGCATCTGTGCTCCTCCTCTTCACATGCCCGGACCACCTCAGTCTCACTTCCGTCATCTGTCCACCCCACACATTTTCGTTTCTAATCTTATCTTTTCGAGTATGCAAACAAATCATTTTAAGAATCCTCATTTTTGCTACTTTTATTTTCTGAACATGTGAATTCTTGACTGGCCAACATTCTGCACTGTACAATATAGTTAGTCTAACAACCACTCTATTAGAATCTTTAAGTCGGACACCTTCTTATCACATAGGACACCAGATGCTAGCCTCTATTTTATCTATCGAATTCCAATATGATGTGACATAATTAACAATCTCCTAATTTTTTGGTTTATTGACCCTATATACTTAAAAGCTTTCTCTTTTGGGGACAACTTGTGTATCAATCCTGACTTTCATATCCGCCTCATGCAGTGCATCACTGAATCTGCAGTCCAGATATTGTCCTGGTCAATCTGAAACCTTTAAACTTTTAGGGTCTATATACAAACCTCTAGTCTAGCCTTACACCCCCCCCCCCCCCGCGTGTCTCAAAAACCAATAGTACGTTATCTGTAAATAACATACACCATAATACCTCTCCTTGAATATGCCTTGTCAATTCGTACATCACCAACAAATAAAAACAGGCTAAGAGTTAATCCTTGATCTGTAAATAACATACACCATAATACCTTCCCTTGAATATGCCTTGTCAATTCGTACATCACCAACAAATAAAAACATGCTAAGAGTTAATCCTTAGTTTAACCCTATCACGAATGCGAAGTAGACTATTCTTATTCGGGTCTTCGCTCCATGTACAATACTCAATGAGTTTGATATATGCCATATTTAATAACTTATGTAATGTAAAACATAAATTATTATAATCACAGTTTTTTTTTACACTAGTTTAATTCGTTCATGTTTTGTATTGTTCACTAGGAAATCCCAATCTTGAGTCTCATGAGAGAATTTTCATAAAATAAAAAGAATCATATATACCTAAAAAGTTCTTCTATAATTTAAGCACACATAAAACATATTTACTTATATTTTTAGAGAAACTAGAAATTCCCCTACTCAGTTTCCCCCGGTTAATTTGTTCAACTTCATTTCCGCCGGGAGACGGCTAAAATCGTAACTCGAAAAGGAATTCCGGGGACTGCTCCGGTTGTTTTAATGGGTAGATCTGAATACTGATGTCACTGTTCTGGATTGTGATTCGTCAATTAGCTGAAATCGAAGCCATGGTATTGTTCTTTCAGTTTTCCTCTCAATTACGTCTTTTCGTTTTTGGACTTAATTTTTTCACTGCGCCAATTATATAAATTTAGCAATACATAGTTTACTCCGGACTAATTTAATTTGAGGCATAGTTGATTGATTGGTTCGTACATAATAGGGCTGTAGGTTTAGGTTAAAGGACACGGATTTGAAATCCTGTTAATGCCTTTTTCAGGGTGTTATGATTTGTAGAATTTTCATGTTTAAGTTATACTTAGATATTATTATATGCATATAAAAGATTCTGGAGTATGTAGAAATTGGATTTAAGTTTTATACACTGAGTCACTGACAGTGTAAAGCTTTTTTTACACTAGCAATGTAATTTACCATATTTAGTGGGTTCTTAGTTAACATCTACCATATAGAGTTACTAATGACCTGATAGCATAAATCTTTTTTATATCGACGGTCCACGAAACTTAAACCCACAGAAAATTCATGATACTAATACTGCAACACAACAAATAGTGTTACTGTTGCACCTCACTCCTAAGCTAGTTAGGTCAGCTATATGAATCGTCACTATCTAGGTCGCTCCATTTAGACCCATCTCAATCTAATGTTCCATAATTTAGGTTCTCTAATACTAGAAGTTCTTTATATATTTTTTTTACTGGCATGTAACTTCTAACGAGATTAAAGGAAGACCTAAGTTTTTACACGGTGTCTCCTTCTACTTCACCGGACGTGAAAGAAAAGAACAGGGGAAGCATTTTATTCTTTTCTATCACTCTTTGTTTACTTCTGGCCTTCCCGAACTCCTAGAAGTAAAGTTTATGACATGACTAAACCTTAATCCTAACTGGTTAGTATCACCTATATATATCTTTCTCTTCCAGTATACTCTTTTCACTACGTGTGCACGGATTCTCTAAGAAATTATAAGTCTTCAAGATAACTTCTTTCATGAGATTTTGTTTTACTTTGTTCTCTTTTAACCCCTTCAATCACCATAATTTCACACTTTGGATCGATGCATCTGGAGCTCAATGTGGAACACGAGGAAATCATCTCAAGCGACCTTGTTATCATTGTATTCTCCATGTATGCTACTTGTACTTTCTAGGGTGTGATCATTTTTCTATGACAACTCAGCCATTCTAACATCAGCTTTTATGTGACACTCATCTTATCGATGTTTTGGACCTTAGACTCCCTTACAATAATGTTGGTCTAAAATCGTTCTATAGAACTTTCTTTTTACTTTGATGGTTACCTCCAGGGCTTAACAGCTCTGTGACACTTCTCCATTTTTACTAACTTATCTTAGTTTTATGTATTACATTGTCATTTATCATATAATTCTTCTGGATATCAATCCTTGATATCCTAAAAGGTTTTAAGACTATGATGCTTAGTCAGCAATGTCCTAAAACGACCTGTGAGATTTCGAATGTACTTGATGTTATTTGATATGGTAGTGATAATTCCAATTAAGTTGATTTCTGGTCCAATTATGTATATGAGTCAGATACTTACTGTTGAATGGCTTTCCAAAAGCTGCATATGGATTTACTTGTAATTTTTTTTTTCATTCTTTGCTCATATAAAATTTTGCTGCATATGGATTTACTTGTAATTTTTGTTTTCATTCTTTGTTCATATAAAATTTTGCTGCCACCAAACTTACAGGTTTAGATGGTGCAGTGACACATTATCTTATTTTGAATTTTTTCCTTTCCCTCCTTTGCAGGCAACATCAAAGAAAGTAATCACAAGAGATGAGTGGGAGAAAAGGCTCAGTGATGTAAAAATTAGAAAAGAAGATATGAATAGATTAGTGATGAACTTTTTAGTCACAGAAGGTTATGTAGAAGCAGCAGAAAAGTTCAGAATGGAATCTGGAACAGATCGTATCCTTCTTTCATCTTTTAGTTGCTCATTTTATGTTATTGTATGATCTTGTGCCGTTGCATATGTACATGTAAGATTGTGCTTCTCCTTATGAATGAATAGCTGATATAGATCTTGCCACTATCACTGATCGGATGGCAGTTAAAAAGGCAGTACAGGCTGGTAATGTAGAGGATGCAATTGAGAAGGTTAATGATTTGAATCCCGAGGTATGTATGCTCTTTTTTCCAGTTTTGAATGCGTTTTGTCCTTATTATTCAGAACCAAATTCATCTTCATCTTTTGATCATATTTGGATGGAGCAAGTTTCTCTAAGTTGACACCAAAGACACTTCATAATGGTGAAGTCATGTTAGGTAATAACTGTCACAATAGAAATTGTGTTTTGAATGAGCTAGGTGTACTCTTCACTTTAATGAATTTACTCTTAGTTTTAGGTTGCTGTGAGATTGATTCTCACAGGAGAAATTTTTTATATTTTTAACAGTGATACGATGAGTCCTATATATAATAGAGGACTAGGACATATTATACTCCTACTACATATGGGACTAGGGCATATTCTACTCCTACAACATATGGGACTAGGACTATTTACACATAACTATCTAACACTCCCCCTCAAGCCGGTGCATACAAATCATATGTATCGAGCTTGTTACATATGTAACTAATACAAGGACATGTGAGGGACTTAGTGAAAATATCTACAAGCTGATCATTCGACATACAAGGCCACTAGACTTGCCCCTGAGCAACAAAACCAGGTGGCTGCTGATAAATAGAAATTGGCCGAAAGGTCCCTGGAAAAATTTGAAAATAGTGAGACTAAGTCGAATTCCACACTACAAAATAGGTTCTAAAACACAACCAGAAAACAAAAACTTTTTTTTGGAAATTATTGTTCACGCCAAGAAATTAAAGAAAAATTACTGTAGCTCGCCAGAACCCTAGTTTTGGCGGCATGTGGAGGCGCGTGAAGGACTTTCTGCCGAAGCGATTAACTGACTTTTCTAAACAAGATGGTGGTGTTGGTTTTCGCACAACACTTAACGATGAGGAGATAACCCAAATCAATCTTGAGTCGTCAACCGAAAAGACGCACAGTCACTGACTTTTTTTTATTTCGGTAGGACTGGAATTTCTGGACTTTGGTCGCACAAGGGTTTCAGATCTGATGGTGGTACTGGTATATGCACAATACCATTGTAGCAGTGATGAACCCCTTGGAACAAGATGAAGCTGCCGAAAAGTTGCACGATGATGAGATCTTTCTTCCCGGATGTCGCTGGAATGATGCATATCGATAATTCTCACTGACGCTCTGGTGCCATGTGAGAAAGCACGGGAGAAAATATTATATTTTTAACAATGATACAATGAGCCCTATATATAATACATATTCTCTCCTACTACATATGGGACTAGGACATATATACTCTTACTATATATGGGACTAAGGCATATTCTACTCCTACAACATATGGGACTAGGACTATTTACACGTAACTATCTAACAGTTCCCTCCACTTAGTTTAGTGTTGTAATTAACTTATTATTTTGCTACCCCATTGATAAGTCATCAATTTGTATTCGTTTTAGGTTTACCCAGCTTACACGCACCTCGACTATTCCACCGGGAATCTGCTACCTCCCATCAACATAGGTACCGGGTAAATATGCCCATCAAGGCTTAGGTAAATGAGAAGAAATCACTGCGCCCTTCTTTTCAATTTATGTGACACATTTTCTTTATTAGTCCGTTTAAAAAAGAATGACATATTTATATATTTGGAAATAATTTAACTTTAAAATTTTCATTTTACCCTTAATGAGAAGATTTTATAACCACACAAATATTATAGACACAAAACTTTCACTCTTTATGCGTTGAAGACCACAAATTTGAAAAGTTTCTCTTTTTTTCTTAAACTACGAGCCAAGTCAAGGCGTGTCATATAAATTGGAACGAAGGAAGTACTTTTTTTTTTTGCCTCTATTGAGATTTGAACCTGAGATTCCATGGTTCTTCTCCCACTTCATTGACTACTAGGCAACTTTGGTGCAATTTACATTTTTTCTTTTAATTCCATAAAGTAGATAATATAGAATGAGTACTACACTACACATTTGACTTAAGCGGAGCTAAATATAGAAATTATTTCCTTATACTTGGCTTATTTGCTATTTGGGTCAGAGTACGTAAATACTTGGCTTGGAAGCCTTTTCTTTTAAGTTTTAGTATATCACTTATATATCTATATGTCCATCTTGGACAAGGTGCTTTTCCTGTACATTCGTGAAATTTGCATCAGCATCCAAAAGATATGAGCGTGGCTATATGTATAACACTTCTTTAATATGGTTAAAAAATATTAAGGAAATTTGAAGATTTTATCCTCTATTTGGTATCTTGTTAGTTTGATTAGAGCAAACTTATACTTGTCGTCTTCAATTTATCCCACATAATAAGAATGACATTGAGGTGAGACTAAATGAGATTGTGCAAACATCAGATATCATAATTGATTCTATATGTTACACGGTTACACCTCAGTGAATTCTGATTTTTCCTTTTCAAAAGAAAAAAAGAAGCCAGATATCCAGTGAGATGCAACATAAAGAATCAAATATGATGACTGAAATTGGGCCGTGCTATCCGGAGTGTATTTGATAGGAAGATACCTACTACAGTGAAAGACAAATTTCATAAAATGGTCATGAGACTAAAAGTATTATATGGGAGGAGACACAACATATTCACAGGATGAGTGTCGCAAGAATACAGTTTTTAAGATGGATATATGGTCATCCAAAATTAGACAAGATTAAAAATGATTATATTAGATAGAAGGTGCAAGTAGTACATATAGAGAAAATATTAGGAGAAGGTGCCTGAGATTGATTGTTCATGTCCTACGTAAACTTCCAAATGCACTACTCTGTACTCTGTAGGTGTAACACAATGATTGGAAGTGTTAAAATAGTATGCAATAGACATAAAATTAGGGGTGTGCATTCGAATCGGTTTATCGATAAATCGAATCGATTATTTGTTATCGGTCTATCGATTTATCGATTTCGATTTCGAAATTTTCCTTATTGAGTTATCGATTTCGATTTCGATTTTGTCCTCTTCAGTTATCGGTTTATCGATAAACCGATAAGATATACTAAAAAGACAAATATACCCTTATTCTATAATACCCTTTCCTTTACCCTAAGTCCCTAACCCTGTTACACCTCCCTCTGCCTTATTCTAGTACTAGTATATTACAAATGGGCAGCGTTAAAGATAATGAGGAAAACCTGCAACCGTTGCTGGCGGAGGCAACCGCCGCGGACTGGTTGCTGTCAAAGAATAAAGTTGAAAGAACTGATAAGGATCTCAAAACAAGAGTATGGATCGAAACCAAGAAACTATGGCACATCGTTGGTCCGTCCATCTTCAGCCGTATAGCCTCTTATACCATGAACGTAATTACTCAAGGTTTTGCTGGACACCTTGTTGAAGTTGAACCCGCTGCCATCTCCATTTCTAACACCGTCATTGTTGGCCTCAACTTTGGCCTCCTTGTATGTATATCCCCCTTCAATATTATATATACATAAATTGTTGTGACATATGACAATTAAGTTTCTAGTGTATTAACAAAGGTAGTTCAAACAAGAAATATTTTTAGGTTACATGTTTAATTCTTATCTACGTAGATTAATTCTTGTACTTCTCGGTTTTCTTGTTAGAATTTTGACTCTGTTACCAATCAATAAAAGTGAGTAAGTAACTTTTTGACATGGAATTGTAGTTAGGGATGGCGAGTGCATTAGAGACGTTATGCGGACAAGCTTTTGGAGCAAGTTTTCTTATTGATATAATCGATAACCGAATAGATAAGCCCCAAAAATCGATAAATCGAAATCGAAAAAATCGAAACCTTATTGAAACGATAACGATAAGCATATGTACAAATTGATAATCGATAAGTAATTATCGGTAAGGGTCAAAATCGAATCGATAAATCGAATGCACACCCCTACATAAAATCACAGGCAGGGATGTTGTCACGGGACACTTCCTTTTTTTTTTGTGAAGAATCTTAAAACACTTAATATCTTTCTAATCCAAGCAAATTTCGTTTGAGTATAAGTTCTACGCACACTTCATTTAAAAATGAAATTGAACGTAAGTTTCCATACAAACATTAGTTGGAAATCTTTTTAAAAAGGAAGCAATCTTCTATAAAAGGTCAAAATACACTCATAGTGTAAAATTTTGCTTACACTTTCGGTGCATATAACTTAGATATGACAAAGGATAATATAGGCAATGCAAACTAATTGTGATTAAAGAGAAGGCTCACTTGGATTAGGTTATGTTTATTGTTAGTCAGGAGTCTTTTTAGTTTAGTTATTGTATGGCATGTTAAGGATATGTATGAGATTTAAAGAATAATTAGTTCTTCTCCTTAAAGACAAATTAGAAAGAAGTGGAGTAGAACGGCTCTAGATAGAGCATAATAATATATAGGATTTATATAGACGATCCGAACTAGTTTGAGATTGAATGTTGTAGTAACTTTTTACCTTCTCTTTTCTATATTGTTCTAGTTTTGTGGGATTAAAGGAGGATTTTGTGGATAGAAATGAAAAAGGAACAAAAAGTTGAGGATGAATGGTCCTTCTATGAACAGAACAAAAGTTTTGTTTGCAATTTGAGTAATTTTTGTACAGAAAAGATATTTGTTTCCCGTGAATTTGAACAAAAAATGCCCCCTATTTGGTGTAAAATGTAGTACTCTGAATTTCTTTTTCTGCAGACAACATATATAAGCGTCTACTTGATGTTTCTTATCATGTTCTGTGCTTTTATCTGGAAGGTAACTGGAGTCTTGAAGAATGGGATTTTGTATATTGAAAATTGAACCGAACTCTGTATCCTAATTTTTCAAGGAAATAGTGCATAAAAATGAAGTGCTTCCTCTCGATCATAGCCATTCTATCTGTTAACTGTCTGGGTAACAGAGATCCTTTCTATCCAAAGCCTCGACTTCCTCCTTTGATCTGAACTTAGATGAGATGCTCGCTATGTGAAACTTTCAACTTTCCTTCTCTAGTAAGAATTTCAACGAGACCAAGAGGGGCCATGAGTTTACTTTCTACATGGGCATGTATCTTCTAATTTGTATTATTATGCATCGTAAAAGAACCCAGACTCTCTTCGAGGAAGAGAATTCATTGCTTCCACATAGCCATTATCACTTATAAATCAGATCAGGGATGTGATAAACCTAAGCTTACGCTAGGAAAAAAATTATGGTAGTTGCTTCTCTCTTTTATCTTTTCTTTGTTTTATTGTTATGTGCTTCAAGTGCATATGTGTAGCATGTGTGGTTTGCCTTTGCATTTCTCATAACTTTCTCTTGTATCATCTAAAGAGCTTACTAATTAAGAGATTCTTGAGACTCGGGAGTAATTTTGCAAAATGAACGCCCACTTATTGTGAATTGCGACTTAGGTTGATATAATACACTTAATAATTTTGATTGATTATAACATAGTTTTACCTTCTTGGATGCAGATCCTGGATACAAACCCGCAGCTCTTTTTCCACCTCCAGCAACAAAGGCTGATAGAGTTGATAAGGAATGGGAAGCTTGAGGAGGCTTTGGAGTTCGCTCAAGAGGAGCTCGCTCCGAGAGGAGAGGAAAATGTAACTATTAATTTATAGTTCTCTCCTCTTCATTTCCCTAAAATTATACTTTTTAGCCAATGTCAGAGTTGCTCCTTTAGTAACATGTAGGCCACGAGTTTGAGGCTTGAACGCCCTTTGCAGAAATGCAAGGGGAAGGCTGCGATTGGCGTATGTCCTCTGTTCCCACTCATTCACTAGCTAGGGAGCATTTCATGCATGGGGATGCCTAAAAAAGGGAAATACAAGCCTGATCTAGATCCCTGTTTAATCTCGTAAATTACATATATTTGGAAATGTAAGTAGGAATTTATTATTTGAAAGGATTATTGAATTTTTAAGTGATCTTCCCATGCCTAAGCCGCTGACGCCTGGGGTCCTTGCTCTTGGTTGGCTTTCTTAGGAGAGGTGGGGGAGGCTACCGAGTATTATGGGACACAGGGAAAATCTACTTTTGTCATCTGATGACTCGGGTTGAGATTAACACCAACTTTCACTCTAAGAGAAAAGCTTTGGTTGGCGTAATCCTATATGTAATCCGACCTCTTTATTACATGATTGATTTAATTGCTTTTCTGCAGCAAAGCTTCTTAGAAGAATTGGAGAAAACTGTTGCATTATTGGCCTTTGAAGATGTATCGAACTGCCCCGTCGGAGAGCTTCTAGATGTATCACAGCGGCTAAAGACCGCAAGTGAGGTAAATGCTGCCATCCTCACCAGCCAAAGCCATGAAAAAGGTTAGTCTCCTTTTCCTTAACGATCACGTTGCTGGTCATTCTTCTCATATCTCTCTGAGAAGATATGGGAAAAATCTTTTTTTCTTTTTATTTTTTGGTACATCGAATCAAAGAAAAGATAATTGTGTGATGCGACCTAATTAAGAGTATTTATGTATAAAAGATTTGCTTTATGAGCATTTATATGTTAAGGATCATGGCATGAAATGCTCTTTTTATGATTTATCTTGATTAAACAGATCCAAAGCTTCCAAGTCTATTGAAGATGTTAATATGGGCACAAAACCAGCTTGGTGAAAAAGCCGTTTATCCGCGCATAAATGATTTATCGACTGCTGCACTGGAAGATCCTACTGTTTGAAGGATGACTGTATGTTCCTTGATGCATGATTCAAGTTGCCTGTATCAAGATGTTGTTTCTACTTTCAAGAACTATAGCTGCTTACATTGGACCCCATTTGAGAAATCAATCAAAACTTTATGACAAAGTCTTCAATTTTTTCTTTTTGGTATTTCGAACTGGTTCTTATGATGTTTCATTTGCTCACTACATATGTTTGAGGATGTATTGAAATCATATGTTATGCCCCTAATATGAACAGAACAACCTAGATTTATGTTCCTAGTTGCATGAATGCCCATAGGTATGAATTTCTGAACCCCTACGCTATATCATCCTAATTATACCTCACTTGTTGGCAACAATAGGAACCCACCAAATCACAATTTTTTTATATTTAAGGGAATAATATTTTCCATCTGTCCATGTTTGGAGCCCCAATTGTGACATCCCTTCTCTCCTACCTCACACCACCGGAACTAAAGTTACGATTGCAGGCGTTCGGAGCCGGCGATCTATTCGGCCTAAGATCCTCTCTCTTATTTGACAAAGCGTGCAAACAATTTATCCTTTCTATCAGGGATAAGACTTACTGAACAGCCACCCTGGTTGGTATTAGTGTGTACCCACCCTTCATATTGGACAACGTAATGTCATACTTGTGCTGGTGAGAAATAGCATGCTCGATAGAATACCAAGGTGTGCGTAACCTAATCCAATACCATCATTATTAAAAAGAAAAGAATGACTGCAGTAATGTATCATAAATAAAAGCTCAAACTATTCAAATAAAATGAGTAACATTGAAACAGAAATCAACCAAATGAATTCTTAGGTCTCCACCCATAATACATAAACCAATGCAGTAGTACTAGTTTTAGAACAAGTCTGAAGTTTAGTAGCTTGTTGGTGTGATATCATTCCCAAATTAAAGCTTCCATCATCAAAGTTAAGTGCATAACTTAAAGGATCATACTGAAATTTAACTTGTCTTTTGCTTTCACCATTGCCTCTCACTGCTTTCTTTACTGCTGCTCTCATTCTACCAAATAAACACTTGCATTGTTTCTTGCTATAGTTGTTTATCCATGAAAAACTTCTCACTAATCCACCCATGATATAATAAAGAAAACCCCACTTTGAACCAAGTTTTGGTCTTTTTGTGTTTAGTTCAGGTTTTCACATTTGTATATAGCAATAGACGTCAAGAACAAAGAAAAAGGCCAAAAGGGTGTTTGAAAATGGCAATCTTGGATTAAAGAGGGAGTGAGGAAAGCAAGTTTGGTTTGTGTGTGATGAATGGAGAGGAGCTTTATATTACAAAAAAACTTAAGAAAATAGAATATTTTTTTTGTTTTCTTTTTGTGGGGTTTGGTTATATTCAATGGAAAGTAAAATGGAAACACGAAAATGCAAAAAATTTGGGTCTTTTAAAGAAGCTGTGCCCTTACCAGTTGCAGTATCTTCTTAGGGTAACACTTTTTCTTGCATTGGGATATTCAAATTCCATGAGAATTTTGTTTGGGGGGTGGGTGGCTTTAAGGGGGGGGGGGGTAAAAGGCTGTGGGGAAGAGAGCCCACTACATGGTAGTATCGCTATCAAATTAGTTGTAATGTGACAAAAACAAAGGGTGAATGTGAGCAAAAATTATTATACTCATGCGAATACTCATAATTTAAAAGTATATCAGTAAAAATTTATCTGTACAAAGTGTTTACATGAGACCAATAATAATATGATATGTGTATTCTGGCTACGTTATTACTCCCTCCGGTCCATTGTTATTGATTTTTTAGCTTATTGTGTGGTCCATAATAATTTTTTCCAAATATCGAGAAATTCAAAGTTTCTGTTGGAGTAAAGAGCCTAAGAGTATTTGTTATATTTTCAATGAACAAATTAAGGTTAATATAGTCAATTTTATTATTAATTAATACTAAAAATAGATTTATTAATATATGCGAAAATAATTTTAAAAAATCAATTAAAGTGGACCGAAGAAAATATAATCTAACTATGGTTAATTGATGGTCGTTTTTTATTCATTACTTAATAATGGTAAAATATATTGAATTTGTGTAAACACTTGATGTGGTAAGTATTTACTCTCTCAATTATTAGTATCAATCAGGTATTTACACCAACGCAGTCTAATTTTATCATGGTTAAGTGTTAAGTTAAAATTTACTCAAAGGTCATCAAACGAGATAAGTGTACAAGAAAGACATATTATATATTTATAGTTTACTATGAATAACACTATATACTCACTCTCAAAGATATATAAATATTATACACTTTCTCGATGTCGTGGGCTAAAATTGATCTGTGTCCTTTACTATATATTATTATATACGTATTATATATAATTTATACATATATAATATGTTCATCGGCTATTTTTAACTTAAGTGATCGGATGAACGACTATTTAGGTTAATCTTTTTTTGCTTGAAGAATAAAAAGATGAAGTCAGAAAAGGGGAAGCTAAGGTCCGTGATTTAATTCTTGGAAATTAGGTCTCATTGATACATCAAATCAAAGAAGCCTTTTTCTTTATTTATTTATTGAAACTCCATTTGTCTCCACCAAAAGGCAATCTTACAAACGGTATAAATTTGGTTGGTTTCTATTCCTATCTTTCCTTTTTGTCTGCACACACAAAGCTGCTTTCGTCTTTTTCTACATTTCTCATTCAAAATTCCTTTTTGTCCCTTTTCTTCTTTGGCCCATCTTTTTTTATGGGCCTCTTTGTAAATTACTCCATTCTTTTGTTGACGGATTGAAGATTTAAATTTCGATTTATATTTTGAATTTTTCAAAAATATGTGATTTAAAAATTTAAAATATTAACTTAAAAAACTGCTCACCCAACTGCTTACATAAGCAATAACAATAACAATAATAACATACGGGATTTAGGAAGGTGGGTATACGCAGAACTTGTATGAGATAGCCATGTTATTTCCGATAGACCCTCAATTCCTAATCGCTTATATATATATATATGTATAATCTGTGTATAATCATATACAATCGGTATACAATCGATATATATATCAGGTAGAAGGTCAAATGGTTTTGTGGCCATTACAAACTTGTTTTTAGTTTTATGACTCCATCTTTTATTTTTTACACATGAGAGATCTACTTTTACACACGAGAGATCTATCTTTTACAAGTAAGAGATCTAAAAATGACATTTTCTTAATTTCAACATTGTAAAAAGTCATGGAGGCCTAAAACCCCAAAAATCAATATTAAATCTGATCGGCTATTTGTGCAGAAATACCTTCAAACATAGAGCTGTTTAGCGTAGCTGATTGTAAATAGCTGATAAACTTTAAACATTAAAAATGTTTTAAGGGCAAAAACTTAATTTATAAACAATCAGTTACATGTTTGGATTAAAGTATTAAAATCGATAGTAAAGAGTTGATTTATTTGCAAAAAAAGTGTTGATAAGTTGATTTTTAATAAAATGATCAAAAAGCTCTTAAATATTTTTATAAAATAAAAAAAAAAAAAAAAGGAACGAAGAATATGGAATGAAGAGGAGTTTAGTGTTTTTATTTTGCGAAAAGTATTTTGCGATTAGAAAAAAATATTGAGGATAAAATTGTATAAATTTTGGTAACTAATGCTTATAAACTATAAAGCCAATATGACTTTGCTGTTGATTTTGACTTATACTATTTATACTATTTTTCTGATTTCTCTTTTCAAAAATATTTATTATTATAAGTTACACATGAATATTATTGTAAATGAGTAATAATATAATACTTCCTCCGGTTCATAATAAGTGATCAACTTGCTTTGAGCACATTCATTAAAGAAATACAAAATTCTAGCAAAAATAGTTCTTGTGACTAAACTACCCTTAATTAAATGTTGCAACTTAGTTAATGTGAGAAGTAAAAGATTTTTTAGGAAAACGTACATAATGGTAATTTTGAAAAAGCAAATTGAATTTTTTCTTGATTATATAAATGGACATTTATTTTGGATCAAAATAAAAAAGGCAAATTGATCACTTGTTGTGGACAGAACGGAAAAGTAATGGACGAACGTGGTGACAAGCGGGTTCAGTCATCAAAAATAATATTATGTATATGTATAAATTAGGATTAAAGCTGTGTAAATTTTGTATAAATATTTTATTTACACTTATTTTACGACTAAAGTTATGTACTTTTAAAATTGAATCTGCTTGTACAAAATATTGAATCCGCTACCGGAACGGAGTAATACTTTGACATCGACTAACTTGTAATTCTGAATGAACTTTTGGTGAGTGCTTACTGGCAATTGGCAATTGGATTGAGATTGGTCAGCGTCAGACTCTTTGCCCACTTTGGCATTTTCGCCACTGTAACTTTTTGAAAATACTCAGAACCAACCCACTATTGAGGAGAGAAGACTTTACAGGTCCAATGAGACAATTTTCAGCCCACTAAGAAAATATTCTCTCAGAATTAGATATATCTTTCTGTTTTACCGTAAAAATAGCAAGAGCTGCCCAATTTTTATGTTAATAATAAAAAAATAATTAGTATTTGTAAAATCGTTAAAAATAGTCATTATTTTGTTGAAACACGAAAAATTCCAGCATAATATACGAGATTATGGAGCTCCTGCGTACAGAGCGGAGCCAGAATTTAACACTTGTGGATTTAGTATTCTAATTCTTTTAAGTTACTGAGTTCTAAATTAATAATTTATGCATAATTCAATAAATGTATAAGACAAATACAAAATTTAGACAAAAGTTACTGGGTTCAGCCGAACCCGTATCGAAAGAGCTAGCTCCGCCCCTGCCTGCGTAAAAACTTTCCGCATATTATGTTAGAATTCCAGTACACAAAAAGTTCCAGCATAATATGTTGGAAGCTCATATGTAAAAAATTCGAACTCCAACATATTATGCTGGAATAATTCTGGATTTTTAAGGGTGTTTTGTTCATATTTTATCTTAACATGAAAAAGTGGCTAAATTTCGATTGCTTTTGAAACTGTGGCTAATTTTTAATTATCAGTTGTAAATCTGGCTATTTTTTATTTTTCATGTTTTTTTCCTATATTGCAGTATTATAATTTTGGATAAATATATATTTTTAACCACTTCAAAAATAATAGCCGATAGAATATATGTTATTGCACGGTGTATCATTCTTACCAGTAGTAATGATACAATTCTTATACTTTCGCATTTCTAGATCTTTGTTAATGCACACTTGACCATTTGTTTCCGTTGTCCTATTACCTTATTGTTGCTATTGTCTGCTTATAGCTTCTTTTTCACTATTCATGAGCCGATGGTCTATTAGAAACAGTCTCTCTACCTTCTTAAGGTAGGGGTAAGATCAACATACACATTACGCACCCAAACCCTACTTCTGAGATTTCTCTGAATTTTTGGCCAGCAATGCTGTTAGATCAAGAAGCTGAATGATTTTAAAGATTGACAAATAAACTCAGAGTTGAACCAGGTCCATCACTGGAGACATAGACATGCAGGGTAAATGGCACGTGAGGTGATCACAAACAGAAGACAAGCACAATAAGTAATTTGAAGATATATCTCCTAATCGAAAAGGTTACAAATTGATAGGGAGATGGACTCCTTATTCAGTAAGGACATAATCAAGATAGAAGAGGATCTAGGGAGTTGAGATCAACTAGAACTCTTCCACTAAGGAAGAGTTGCATCCGAATTGGGAGAGTTGCATCCGAATTGTAGTATATCTCCTTTTCCACTGATCCTATATATTGTCAAGTGTTCTTATTGAACAGGTGCGCACAAACATAGAAGCAAAATAAGAATTGAGAATAAAATTACCAAAGCAATTTTGTAAGCAGTTCGTGTGAGAATTTCCTGTGCGATTCTGAAGCTACTTGAACCAGCTAGAAGAACCAGTTTCATCCGTTGTCTTTTAGTCTAATTAATTTGTAGTAGGTGATTACAAAATGTATCTTTCAGCTTTATCTAGAAGCATTTGTAATAGGTATTGAGTATTCAAGTTAGAGTTAACTTGAAGGTTGTCGCAAATAGCTAGAGGCTAGTTTGCCACAAGGGGATTAGAGTTAGTCCTTAGGTTTACAAAAGAGTTTATTTTGTAAATGCTGTTTGGCTCATTGATTTAGTGAAGAGTTTGGGAAAATCCTACTAGGAAGTAGGTCGTGGTTTTTCACCTTTTGAGCCAGGTGTTTTCCATGAAAAATTGTCGTGTTCCTTTATTTTCTGCAATTATTATTCCGCAAACTGTAGGAGTTGGAACACATAGAAGAACCTGGTCCTTCTATAACTACTGCACGCGAAAATTGGTCGCCACACAAATCACCCCCCCTCTTTTGTGGTATTGACATAGATAGATAACAATTGGTATCTGAGCGGGTTATCCTTGAAGAGGCTAACACCTTAGGAAAAGATCAAGATGAGTGCACCACCTGGGAACTGGGAAGGACAATCAACTGCTATGCCACCACTCTTCAATGGACAGTACTACTCCTGGTGGAAGAACATGATAAATGATCACTTAATTGGAGAAGACTATGAACTATAGGACATAGTCACTGACGGTCCTTTGGCCACCCTGAAGAAAACTGCTGAAGGAGTAGATGTGCCAAAGACAAGAGCTGACTGCACTGCTGAAGACTTAAGAAAATGGGAAAAGAATGCCAAGGCCAAGAAGTGGCTTGTGTGTGGACTTGGTCCAGATGAGTACAATAGAATTCAAAGCTGCACCACTGCGAAGGAAATTTGGGACACTTTACAAGTGGCTCATGAAGGAACTACACAAGTGAAAAGATCCAGAGGTACATTACTATATTCTCAATATGAGAATTTCTCTATGAAGGAAGGAGAGACCATTCAAGAGATGTACACTAGGTTCACTACTCTGACAAATGAACTAAATCTCTTGGAAGGACTATCCTTGAAGAAGACAAGGTTGAAAAGATTTTGACAAGGGTTCTGCCAATCTCTTGGGAGAGTAAGATCACTGCTATTAAGGAATCTAAGAACATGGCAACCCTCAGATTGGATGAGCTAATTGAAAATCTCACTGCCTATGAACTTAGAAGGCAGACAATGAAGATGGATGCTCCCAAGAAGGAAAGAAATCTGGCACTGAGAATCACCGAGGGAACAGATCTGGAGGAAGATGAAATGGCTATGCTCACCAAGGAATTCAGAAACTATCTCATCAGGAAAAAGGGCATCCCAAGAGGTGGGAAATACAACAAGGCAAAGGCACCAGAAGAACCCACCAACGAGGGATGCTACAAATGTGGAAAAACTGATCATCACACCAAGAACTGTCCTCAGTGGGAATTTGAATGGAAAAGGGAAAGATCTGAACGAAAGAATCGGAAGAAGGAACTAGTTCATCCCAAGAAAAACACAACATCAACAAAAGCTATGGTTGCTGCTTGGGGAGAAAGTTCAGATGAAGAATTAGATGATGAAGATGAAGATGATCAAGCACTCATGGAAATTGGTGAATCAGATGAGGAATCAGAGGTAAGTATATCTCATCTCAAAAACAAGATTAAGTTCTTATCCAAATAAAAACTCTCTGAATTATTACTTGACTTCATTGATGATTATGAAGAAATAAATAAAGAAAAAGAACAGGTGTCTAAGGCGTGTGTAATGTTAAAAACAAAGTGTAAGAACCTGGAGCTTAGAGTAAGTGAATCTGTAAATGAAAACACTGCCTTGAAGAACCAGGTTCATCCACTTGAAACTAAGTCCTAGAGTTAAAATCTGAAAATTTAAAACTGAAACTAGGAACTAGCAAAAAGACAATTGACAACTCTCAACTCATGTTAGATGAAAATGTAGGCAGACTAAAGGATGAGTTGTATAATAAATATGAACAGATAAGAGTTCTAAAAGAGGAACTTGGAAAGGTCAAACATGAACTAGATCGAACATGCAAATGGAATAAATCTTCTGATGCCTTGACATGGCTTCAAGAAAATCACAGTAGCAACAAAAGAGGACTTGGCTTTGGGAGTCAACTACCTAAATGGGATCCCAAAAGTAAGTACCTCACAGTTCCTGAGAACAAAATCTGCACCCACTGTGGTAATACTGGTCACTACAAAATTGAATGCAATGCAAAAGAGCAGGCCAGTCAAAGGAATAAAAGTTTTATTCGAAAGAAAAATTGGCTGCCAAATTGGGCCAGAAGAAGCTTAATTCATCCTTTCTCTTATAGAAAGGGACCCAAACTAGTTTGGGTTCCTAAGACT